>CAHIKZ030005518.1:1052500-1177500 GCA_903632075.3 Acanthosepion pharaonis | reverse complement strand
GCTTGTCTCAACACGTGGTACTGTTTTCAGACATTTTCCAAAGGTGTCGCACGCTGGGGTTGACCCCTCCAGTTCGATAACATCAGGAAGTCTCCTTCCTGACAAATCAACCATGGTGAGATTCGAACCTGGGTCACATAGCCAGAATGCGAACGTTCTGACCACGTTCGGCTACGATAGCGACTATATTACCAGTTAGGATGCACAATTAAGCATGTTTCACAGGTATATGGTAACTCACCTGCCGAAAGTATCAATTATGCAGATGTCACAAGTGAACAATTCTTATCATACTGAAAGAAATCCCTCTATACATTTGAATTATAGGCAATTAATATATGACCTGTCGAAAGAAAAATATTACACATTCTTCCAGCAGACAGTGACTATTTGACCTTTGTTGAATCTTGACTAATGCATGGAATAATAATACAACACAAAATGTACTTAGAACAAAATGTATTGAAACAAGAAAGTGTACACAATATTTACATATAGTCTTTTGTATATTCTTGGGAAGACCGTTCCTGGAGAATGTGTTGACTTAGTTATAGTCGGGCAGAGTCTCTGGATTGAATCTCTTGATTCCTCTCCTCGTCTTCCCGGTACCAACCCATATTTATATGGTCGGTACTCCACTATGCAAATTAGGTGGATCCTACCACAACAACCTTATGGAATGAAATATTCTGCGCGTTTGATTAGTACATAGGGATATTTAATGTGCTGATGAGAACACCTTTCACAAGTGTGATTATTTGAAACTGTTGAGTGATTGATTAGTTTTTACGGTTTATCTCCCTTTTGCAGGTTATTTAAAGCCAGAAATAATTTTTAGGTTATAAACATTTCTTTGAAGATAATAATTCTTTACTGATAAAAGTCCTACTAATTAAACCCTAACTAGTGTTGGGGGAGGTGGATTCATACCTTTCCGAATGGCCTTTGCCTGTAAGTAAATGTAACGAACGAGACTGGAGTTTGAACTCGGTTCTCAGATTTCTAATTCCAAGCCGTCATCCATTACACCACCCACACAATCAAGCTTAGAGAATCTGATATTCTCAAACGGTCAAGGTACTAACCATGTCCGACGTCGTTTAACTTCGGTCATGGTATGAAAACCGGGTAAGTGTTGAATGAAACAACTGTTTTTGTTTGATAAGAATATAGACCATTCTGAATGTATCAATTGCACGCATTTAACACTTGGGCAAAGACTAGTTCACATCTGGAAAGCAATTACTGTACCCTGTTGACAAGTGGACAAGGAAAAATTTGAACTGTTAAAAGGAAGAATTTTAAACGTTTGACAAGTAGACAATGATCATTTGATTAGATTAGAGTAAAAACTGCGCACTTTCCACGGGTAAATCGTGACTTTGTGAACTTCGGAATTAAACAATTCTGCGCACGTTTTACAAATGGACCGTCACTATTTGACATGCTGGGACGATCGCTTGTTCTTGTTTCCCATGTGGTACAATGACTCATTAGCATAGTGAGACAAATAATTCAGCACATTCACAGTTAGAATATATGGTCATAAATTAATTGTGTTTGTTTTTCGCCTACTTTAAATGCGTGACAATATAGTCACCTGTTGAATATCTAAAATCCGTTGTTGATACAATTCATTTAGAGATAAAACTTTCTCATGAAAAGCGTGGATGTAAATGCTTAAAAATGGCTACTTTTATTAATTACATTATTTACATTATTCGGACTATTGTCCTCATCTTTGTTGCCATATTTATTTCAACGTTTCGGCCTTCTTCAGGTGGTTGGAATGTCGAATTTAACCCTTTATTTCACTCACTGGTGTAGACTGTTCTATTTCAAAGTGTCATGTTTAATGGGTGTCAGTTATCAGTTATCTACTGTTAATTCCCCTCTGAAAGTTATCCACTGCCTTAACCGGGTATTGAACTAACACTCTTTGGGTTCTGTCACTAGATCTAACCAACGCCTTTGTGCCATGTGTCCTTGAAGACATATGTGTATGAATCTCTGGGTATTATAAGCCTAATGTCTTCAGCAACCTTTTTTTTATTAATTAATTTATATTTCGTTTATCTCTGCATATTTTCTTAAATAATAAAATGCAAACATTTCTATGCAGGTTCATTCAACATATATAAAAAGATTCTTGTGTTGCATGACCCATTTAGGAGGGATATAAGCACAAATAAAAGTTTGAAGAATGAGTAAAAAATATGTGGCGAGAAAGTTGGGTTTCTGTGATGTTTGTGAATTATAGTTTTTTTCATGTTAGAATTGGCGGTATCGCACTAAAAGGTTTTATGCCAGCAAACATTTTGAAAAATATGATGTCGTTATTGTGTCTCAAAAAGATGGAAAAGATTGTACTGTTTATTTCATCGCTTCCGCTAGCTACACTACAAAGTTGCAGAAATATCACGAAAGGCATATACAGGGTGATTGAAAAGTAACTCCCTATTTTGTGTATGATGGACTCTTCCGTCCCTATTTTATTTTACTACTTTTTAATATTCTGTAAGTATGGTGTATGATAATTTCTTTATCCTCATCGGTCAGTCAGTTATGTGCCATGCGTAATACACGTTTAGGCGATCATGTATCTTTTATTACATGACTAACGAGGCAGATTTTTCCCGCAGTAGGCTTCCATTTCTTTCTGTGGTAGACAATTTGCCATCCAAGTCTGTAGAACCTGGTTTATTCTGCTATTTACCCGTAGCTTAGGAGAAAAAAGAAGATTCATAGCTTTCCCAAGGTTATTAGCACGTAATATAATGGATTCAACTAGAATTCGAAATCGGCTCTCCGATTCCTCAGTCCAAGCCGCTATCCATTACTCCACCCTGCCTCTTCGTACACATCGCATATAATATACTGTGACCAGTATACATTTATTTCGAAGCCTGTGCATTTTTATTCATAATCATTTCACCCCAGGCACGGCAATAAAGTCACTAAGATGCAAGGGGATTGTGCTTATGAAAGAACATGAAAATAAGAAAAATATTCAGTAAAGTGGACAATAAAAGAAGAGGATTTAAAAAAAAGAAGATAACGATTGAGGGTGCATTTAAATTGTTGAAGATTGAAATTGACTGGAAAGCAAAAGCAGAGACAGATGTCCACAAGCAAGAAGTGCGAGAGAAGAAACTGTTAGCATCGAAGTTACGGTTACATCTAATAATTTCAAATATATTTAAGTAGCAACCAATCTAATTTTCTTCGTTATCTACTGTGTCCTTTATGGACGTAAACAGTGGTGGCTCTCCACATTTACCTGCTCTTCGTAGCTCTTAAAACATTTTGTTATTTCTCCTACAACTTGTTCCGCCATCCATTTATTCAAGCTCAATAAGTAGTTTCTGCGTTGTTGTTTTTTTGTTGTTTTTTTTTTTGTTGTTGTTTTTGGGTTTTTTGTCTCTTTTGCTTTCAATCTGTCCTTTGAGTATAAGATTTTCTAAACCTTCTTTCCTCATTATGATCCGTAGATATTTTAGTTGTCTCTTACTGATATTGAATATATTTCTTTCTTCGTTGCTCACATGTTCGCACAAAGGCCTCCTCCAGTAGAATCACATTTCTATTGCTTCAAATACCTTCTTTATCCTTGAGGAGACTGTCAAGTATTCACTGGCATATAGGAGGACTTTCTAACCTATGTTTTTCTTTTTCTTCATAATCTACTAAGCTTTTGGAATGCATCTTTGGTTATCCCAGTGAACTTTCGGATTTCACTGTCGTACTTTTCGACTTCTGTTAAAAGATATTTATTTTGGTACCCCCAGTTTGTATTTTGCATGGTGGACAATTCTTTTTACTAACCAGCATGCATTGCGTCTTCTTGTAGTTGATGCTTAATCCTTTCTTCTCGCTTTCATTCACTACCATCTGTAGAAGTTTTTGTAGTTTCCTTGCAATATCTGCTATCAAGAATATGTCACCTGCATATCTTTTTTTGTAAGCAATAGGAGGATTTCTCATTCTCTCAGAATCGACTCAGTGTATAGGATGAATAATTACGATGAGAAGACACCTCCTTGTGTTAAACGCTTTTCAGTTTTTGAACATCGATGAACTCATTTTCTATCCAAATGCAGTTAGTTTGGTTCTGGATTATTCTGATAATCCTGCAGAAATATGCCGAAGTTACATAGCAGTTCCAAAATTTCTTTGTCTCGTACTCTATCAAATGCCTTTGCATCATCTAAAAAAAAATCACTAAAAGTCGAGTCAGCAAAGAGGAAAGACCATCAAAATCAATCCCATAAAGATATTTGTAGAAAAGACAATAGGAACCTACGATAGGGTGTGAAAACTGACTAAAACCGAGATGCCAGGTCAAGATGAGAATTCCTACAAGCGAAAAGTGAGAGAGAAGAAACTTATAGTATGGAATATACGGTTAGATCTAGCAATTTCACTAGGAGAATGATGAGACCTAGCTACCAATCTAGTACTGCGCTTAAATTCGTAATGTTGAGGTAGCAAAGAAGAAAACACACCAAAAAAATTACCATAAAATTATTTATAAAAACAAAACTGGGAAGCTAAGTTACGGCAGTGGAAATGTAGAAGACGAGATATCAGCTATGAATTGATAAAATTGCAGATTATCCCTTGCTTTCTATCATGAATCTCTTAATACATAGCAGAAACACCAGGCCAGATGTGACAGCATTATTCAATGCACGGACGGATGGTAGATTTATAAATATGTAAGATAAGCACGTTCTGCCTTTGATCGTTATTTATGTCGGGAATTTAAAAGTACGAAATATATTATGATTTTTTTTCAAAAGAGCAATGTAGAGAATCAACACGAAACAGTGCTAAACAATATCGCTTTGTATCTAGCCGTACATTTATCAATATAAAAAGTAGATGTTAATCACTTTTCTGCGTAGTTCTCTTTGTATCTATCCATCTTTATTCTCTTCAAATCAAGTTAGCTAGCGTGATATGCGTATTTTAACATGTATGCCTATAAAAAAATTTATATAAACTTTTGAGATGCATAAATATTATTTATTACTTATAGTCATGCACATTTAAAGAATGGCATGTTTTCTAGAATTACTAGGCCGTAAGCATTTTAGAAAGGAAGTTTTAATTGCAGATAAACCATCATGGCAATCGAGTGCAAAAAAAAAAAAAAAAAAAAAAACACATCGAAACTTAAAATACGACTTTATATTTCTTCAACTCTTCGAGTCAGCGTGACATTGTTAGTAATTTTCTCCAAATTTCCTGCAAAACTGTTTAAGTCTTCGACAGTTCGTATCCAGGAGCCGACAAATGGCGTCAGTTTAAAAAGTAATCTCGACTTTACAATATTTGTGATATGATAGGCGTCTCAAAAGAAAGTATTTAACTCTGAGTAGAGAAGCATAATTGCAATTTTTTTGTTGTTCTTTAATAATTAAATAAAGCTAAATTTCTTTGTTGCAAGCATTGTGTAACATTGGTGTATATGAGAGCTGTGCGTTCGTTTTCAGTCACATTTCTGCGTATGTAGTTTCTTCATGATTACTTGTCTCTGGTGAATTCTATTAAAAAAAACAAATTCTTTTTGCATTCCTTAAGCGCAATTGTAAATTACTGATGTTTTTTATTTTTTTGTATTGGGTGGGGGGGCAACCTATTATGAAAGGATTTAAACTTTGAATGTTTTAAAAGGTATTTTTCTTTGAGTTTACACTTCTGCACTTGGATGTAAAGAACATTTGCATGCAGGTTTATATATTTGGAGGTTATATGTTTTTGAAAAGTATTTGTCGTGTAGGTATTTAGTATAAAAGAAAAAGAAAACTGAACATTGAATAGGCTGAAATATTCAAGAATATGTAAACTGTCAGCTGTATAAAAAGTCTTTCTAACATCAATGGTTAAAAATGGCTTTGAGCGAGTGAAACCAGAAGGTCTTGCCAAAAGACTATCTTTCTTTGATGTTTGTGAACTGGAGCGGCAGAATCACTAACGTGTACCAAATAACAAAAGGCACATCACGTGTGGGCTACCATCAGTAGCAAGAATTAAAATGCATAGCTCATGTTAGTCGAAGAGTAAAAGACACAATCAAAATATCGACATTCAACACCACTTCAAATAGAAGGTTAGAAAGAGAAACCTAAATCAATACTTGAAAGAGCGATAAATTGTTCTAATAGACAGATTTTATAAATTTCCCCCTAAATCAGTACTGGTAATGCTGTCAATGAATGCCAAATATTTCTTTATAGGGAAACGGCTAATATTATCATTGTAATTGTTATATTGTAAAAAAAATGTCTTACATATATATATTAAGAAAATCTGTCGCTAAACGTATACTGTATAAACTCGATTATACTACGAGTTTATTATGATAATTTTATACTCTCCCAGAAGGGGGCGCATTATACGTAGATAATGTTTTGAAAAAGGTAAATATTATGCATTTTGGGTGACAGGTTGCACTATAAACATGTAATTTTTTTCGGTTGGTGTAAATATTCAGAAAAAAAAATCACAGGTCAAACTGTACATGAAATTGGTATATAGATTTTTCGGGTACGCATATTTGGAAAACTACTGTTGGACATGGTTATTCTTTAAGAGAATTTGTGGTGTACATTTTTTTTGGTATGGCTAGAGACCCGCACACTGTTGATTTACTTTCTTGGTATTTACATTATATACAGAGTGTCCATAAAGTTTGTGTGCACTTTAAAAAATTTATAACTTTATTTGTATTTGCGATAGAAATAATTTGTAAAAAGGATTAGAAAGAAGTAAATCTATATTTTTTAACGTTTTATTGAAATTTTATTTAAGTTTCCACATGTCCTCCATCATTAGAAGTACAAAGGGTAATACGATTTTGCAGTTCACGGAAAACATTTGCCAACTGATTTATAATTTTTTTTACAGATTATTTCTATCGTAAACACAGATAAAGTTATAATTTTTTTAATGTACACACGAACTTTATGGACATCCTGTATAAGCGAGCTTTTTTTCCTCATCCTTCTTGTTGTTATCACAATATTTCAGCAGTTGTACACTCCGGCCTTCATAAGTTTTATGTCGATCCGGTTAACCTACAGGAAATTTGAAACTGAACACTTTATTTAATCTACGGGATGGATTGTTCCCGTTCCATTGACCATGCCCTGTCTAGTTCTTATTTTAGTACTATTCAGTTATCACTCGCTCCGTTTCTATTGAGTACACACTGCCCGACATAATGATTGAGCTCACAATTAATATGTCACCAAATACGGAACTAATGCTTTAATTTCCTAGGCTACTTTCCATGGTGCTTTATAGCGGTTGGTTGTAGATTTGGGGAGAAAGTAATCGTGAGGCCAACCCCTAGGCTGCGTAGTTTGGACACAGCTACTTTCAGAATTTTCACAAAAATCCGAATCTTTAAAGAAACGAATCTTACATTAATGTGTCGGTTCGAGGATTTGGTGATACAATAATTATGATTTAAATCCTTAGACCGGGCAATGATTATATCCCTATCTACAACTTCTTTTAGAACAGTCCTACAAATATGATTATCTACAGAAACAAAACTAATTCGTATTATTTAATAATAAAATTGGATTTTTAATGGTGATAAACGACATACAGGTAATAAAAAAACAATTCTAATTACTTCTGGATCTTCACAGATTCGTAGTTACTTTTTTTAAATCTATGTATTGCTGATTTCTGTGGAGTGTATTCTTGTTGTTTTCTATCCTATTTCAGATATAGCATTCTCTTCATTATATCACCAAATACCGAATCAATGATCGATGTGCTACGCTTGGGCATGGGAAAAGGACAGCTATCAAGGTACATTGATCCTTTTGTCCAAATGGACCAGTTTGTGAGAGATTAGATAGAGGAAATTCAGGAAGCTGGATGAGCAATTCGGAAAATTGCTGGGAATATTGAATGTGACATATCAATGGTACATCAATTGTTGACATGAAGGTACTCATAGACGGTGTTTCGAGTGGCCATGTAGTACAGAGGTATCGTGGAGTAAAGGATAGCGGTTTGCACTGAAGAATTACTGAGCCGAGTTCGAATTCCATTGGAGTTCATTATATTCACTTATGTGATAATACATTTGGAAAACGTAAGAATATATAGCAGGAGAGGCCTATAAACTTGGGTGGCATCCGATCTAGAAGAAGACACTGAATTCAAAACCTGTTAGACTAGCGTGACCCACCCCATGTTGCGTTCTTCGTCGCGCAACAGCTTGGAGAGATTGAGCATCGCTAAGATGTCTGAAAACCTACAGAAAATATCAAGAGGACGATGAGTCAAAGTCTGTTTTTCTAACTTCATCCCTCCGATGATTGATGCAGTCAAGAGGCTGGCCATGATAATGATGACCACAGAAGATAACCAAGATCCATGCATAGCAAAGGTCACTTTAGGTGATCCCAGGACGTCAACAAGACATATCACAACTAATATAGCATCAAGTGTTTAAACTCTAACCGCTAGATATTGATTACTTGCATTAGTATTAGGGTCTGCTTGCCTCTTGCTAGACATCAACTTACGCCGAAATAACGTTGATCATATCTCAGTCGGTGTGGACAGAATTTCACTTGGGGATCGAATATCGTTCTTTGATGAAACCAATTTCTGCTTACTTTTCCTGGATAGCTCATGCAATATGTTCCTCGTGGATTATCGTATAAAAAAGCAAGACATCTTTATGATTAACCAATGATAAACGTTTCTAAGATTTCTCTCAATTAATCCTAGAACACTGACCATCGGTATATAGTACCCAGCTCAAATTTTCCTATTTTTAATTACAATTTTCAGTACGTGATTTTCTTAGCCAAATAAATTGTTTTTCAGTTCCTATTAATGTTATCGCAAAGTACAATGTTTGAAGTGCCTGCATGTAAAATATTTTAAATAAAAATTTATATTTAATATATTTTTTTTTTTGATATTTTCAAAATCTGGTATGATATACCCATGGTTAGTAGTGGCGTAACTTTAATTGATGGTTAGTGTTCTAGGGTTAAAAACAATATATACTCGTACTGAATATTTTAATTTGATTTATTACGTCGCGATAGATGACACCTTTCAGATGTAACCAGACATTGATTATATATTTTCCGGGTATAGTTCCAAATTGAAGATGGATGCTACGATTTAAGCAGGTGCTAAACTCTGAAGCTTTCTCTGGGTGTTTATTGAAGATCTTGCTTATCATTGGGGATGTTTCAACCCAAGATGGTTTCGGTATCATTTTACTCTTAAAGGATGAGAAACAATCAAATAATGAAGGACCCATTCACTAAGCTTTAACAATTTCCGAGTTCATGAATCTGTTTTATGATGGAAATGTCATTGGATTGTTTTACAAATTCTTGTTTAGAATTTGACTCACGTCTTGTTTGCAGAAGTTCAATATTTAAAGATTCTATCAATCTTTAAGAGAAAGATTTTACGATCGACACCGTGTTGTTGGCATGTCAAGACACATAAACTTTCATTTCAATAGGAAGAACTAATATTTTGCCGCTTCCGTTACTGATGAATTCCTTTTAAATTCAGACGGCATGCAGCAGCTAACATTGATGGGAACTAAAAACATTAAAGAGTTATGGTAATACAGTATATCAACAATTTGATATTAAATTAACAAAGAAAAAACGAACAATGCAAGGTATGAATAAAATGCATGTGCCATGCCTTATTTGAATTGCTCAGTTTTACTTACTTCCCTTTAGTAACTAAACTCAAATATTTTTTTCTTCACTTATATTGGACCAAGTCACTTTTTAGATTACTTCAACCACGCTTTTCCTTTCGGGGCCCATGGCCCACGTGGAATTAGAAAAAATCTACCACCGTGGACTAAATGTAGCGGTAGGTTCGAAATTCCAGCGTATATCACTTGAAGAAGGCCGGTGCATACAACGAGAGAAACGTTGTGAATATGGCTATAAAGATGAGGAAGCAGACCGAACGATGTAAATAGTTACAATACCACATCTCAGAAATACAGAGATACAATTTACTAATTTCATTTCCCCTTCACATGTCCATAATTTTAAGCATTACCAACAGTATACATAAGGCGTTCTATACTACTGGCTTATTCATGGTGTCACTAAGACCCAGAACTGAAGGTCGATTTAAAAATCACCTCTTTATATTGGAAGCGAATCATTTTACTTTTGATTTGAGTTGACGGTATTCGGTTTCATTAATTCAAAGCATGTTTTCTTTATCACACTTAGAATTTTATCTAGTTCATTGAATTGAATAAAGATGCGATTTAATTATTTTATTTCCTACGGAGTTTCTATGTTATTTTAAGTTTGTTGTCAAAAAAAAAAATATGTGAAATTCATTAAAATGTATTTTCAAAATCTTGATCATTACACTTGGAAGTTTATTTAGCTTTTCCCGTTTAATGTTAATATAACTTTCTTAACTTAAATTTAATTTAATATTCTTCCCCATAAAATCTTTACGAAAAAACTCAAATACACTAATGAGAAGAAACATTTATTTATTTCCGTATTTCTCTGCCTAACATGTAATAAAGTATGTTGAATGTTTGCCACACTTTTTACATTATAATATAACATTATAACATTTTACAACGCAAAATTGAAAATTTATACAAGAGAGTATGTTGTAACCGCAATTGCCATTGTAGTTTATGTATTTAAAAAATAATATATTAATACGACTCTTTTAGTCTTTCTTGTTTCAAATGTAAGTTAAACAGGTGGAGTAAGTTTTTCAAAGTTAAAAGAACTTATAAAGTAAAAACATATAAATTAAGGATGGAAAACGTTGTTATATGCAATGGATGCATGATTGTACCAGCAGAAATATTCAAAAAATATTTATAAAAATGTACATAATTATGTTCGTTATAGGATAACGGCTACACAGAGGAGATTAAAATTGGAGGCATGGTCTCTGGAATAATATCGCGATAGAGAAAGATATATGTACATAAATACTGAAAATGTGTAGAAATAAAGAATTTTCGACAAAGGAAATATACTCATGGTGTAAAGAAACGTTAACATTCTGTCAAGAATGATAACGTTATGTTAGGTTCAATTTTTAACATTCATTCTACTTCAGAAGAATCTGTCTGACAGCAACGAAGGCTATTGATGATCCTCTAACTCTGTAGACAGATCAAGCTGTAGAATCTTATGCTAATCTACAGATTCAGTTTATTTTGTACCTGACTCGGACATTGATGCTATGAGAATATTGTTTTATAGATACTGTAAATGTATTTAATGTATATGATATCGATTGGAAATCAATAACGACTTATAGTATGTGCTCAATTATTAATTCGGACATTAATTTTATAAGAGGGCATGGTGATTTATACACTTAGTGAAATGATTTCGCTTTTCTTTCCCTACGATTCTTTTGCTCACACTGGATGTCGACCAACAGCAGAGAGCCCGATGTATACTGCTATTTAGCAGAAGGGAAAGATTTGTGCTTTTCGCAACGACACTAGTTTGGAAGTGAATTTAACAGATTAGTCTGAAGTTTCAAATCGATTAACTGGTTTAAATTTGGGCGAAACTAACAGGTGCGCCTATCAACAGAGACCAGTAGTGTAATGGAATCATTTCTTTTCATGTATGGCATACGTGGTTCGGCTGAAAAATACATAAACTCAGCACGTTATAAGCGTAATTACACAAGTGTACAAATTGCTCTCTACTTAAATCTATATATTGATCATTCCATGACCTATTTAGCAGACCTTCGTACATAGAACCTTTTTACAGAGTATATACTCTTCAAGTGCATTATCTTTATTGCTGTGGTGGTTTGACTTAGAAAACTAGTACAACATTAATCGTAGATGGTGAGTGAGTAAACCAAATATGTTTCCTGAAACACTCGTAAGATTTTAACATTTGCCCAATTGATGATGTGCAATTATATATATTGAATGCATAAAAATTAAGTTCAAAACAGATTCCACATGTGAATGATACATTTAACCCTTCGACCAAAGCGAATATATAAACCTGACTATATATAGATATAATTTTAACAACTTCAAACCTCAGAATTGCCAATGACAACACACCTATGAAACCACAGTGTAATTTATCAATTTAATTGTCAGGTATAAAACTAATTCTTGAATTTTTTATAAAAAATCAATTAAATATAGTGATCGCATGACAACTATGCTAATTAGAAGACTTGAAACCCACTTGAGCGATAATAGATCGATAATGTAGCCAACACAGATATTATAGGTTGAGTCAGAATTAATTTCATTTTTTGTTTATCAAAAATTTACTCATCAAAGAATAAAATGAAATTATATTTTATTCACTTACACCGTCACCGTTGCATTGTTTCCATCATCAGCAATTCGTCAATAACGTCTGAATAAATTCAGATTTGGACAATCATTTAGAGCTGGTTTTCTTCACACAAAGTTATCCCCACGCAAGCTTTTTGCTGGGATCGACAATTGGTGCAAGATCAGGGGAACATAGCAGCTGCAGTAGAACAGACCAAGCTAGTTTCTGATTTTATCCAATGTTATACTTGATGGATGCGGCCTTGCGTTGCCAATCAGAACAACAATATTTATTTTTACTGACGAGCACACGGCGCATTTCAATGTCGTACACAACCCACTTTTCATTACCTTTGGGCCGATACATTCATTATAATAAAGATGAAATTTGATTTAACCCAATGCATACATATACACACACACACATACAAACACACACATATATATATATATATTGTGTGTATTTAGGCAGCATATATTCATTTATACACGTTTCATCAAATAATATAGACAAGTGTTGTCTATTTATTTTATGTAAAATTTGTTCGTAACATCTGATAAGTTTGATAACATTATCATTAAACGAAGAAAGAAATTCACAATATTGATCCATATGTTTTTTTAATATAATCTAAGCTTTCGGCTTACTTAAGCCATTATCAAAGATGTAAATCACAAACATATTAAACAATATACGGACACGACAGTGATGATAGTCTGTCATTGTTTACATAGTTAATCACTAAGCAACGATAAACACGCGTATATAAGACGCTAGAAGCGAAAATCGCACAGCATCTCATGACGTCACACATGACTACACGAGAGTGAATTGTAGAATGAAGTAAGGAAAGCCGTTGGTATAAACCAATGGCTTCTGTTACCAATTATAGACATTTAAGAATATTTGTAGAGATGCCATAATTGATTTTGTTTAGGTTGGGTTTTAACTGTTTGATGTATAATGCTTCAAGTATTTTTAGTTTTTGTCTATTGTTTTCATGTCGAAGTATAGTTGTGTTTTCGACAAGTATTTTACGGAATAGTGTGTGAGGGCAGGCATGTTGTTTTAAATGCCTAAAAATGTTAGAGTTTTCATTAAAATGTAGTGTCAAGCGTCGTGAAAGCGAGTTTGTGGTGTGACCAACATAAATATTATTTAATTCGTTGGAGATACACTCTCCCCAAAGGGCACTTGAATTTATAAACTATGTTGGTTTTTGCAAATCGCTAACAGGGGAGAAGAATCATTGCGAAGTATTAAGTTGGATATACTAGATTTAGTGTAGTATATGATTAATTTAATTTTTTGCTAGTATCTGTAGTTGATATATTAGAATTTACTAAATTTTTTAGTATGTTTTCATCTTGTTTATAATTAGTATGCATTTGATTACGATATAGGAGATTAATATATTTGAGATCAGTAGAAGCAGTATTATGTACAATTTGCTTATTATTGAGATTTCTATGAAAGCATCTTATTTGTTCATCAACTATATAGTTTGGAAAGCTATTATTAATAAGTGTCTGTTTTATATTCTTTAGTTCACTGTAAAAAAATCTGTTTTGTGGATGAATTAGTTTCTGCACGATGTATTAGATTCTTTATAATTGGTAAATAAGTTTTCAACATCAAGTGAAGCCATGATTTCATTGTCAGGTTTTTTTCACTTTTTAGAATTTTGAGGAAAATTCTATCATGCCGATCCTTGAATGACTCGGCCTTTAAATTTAAATTTAAGGCCGAGGCATTCAAGGATCGGCATGATAGAAGCAGAAACCCTCAAAAATTTTTCTAAAACAACTGAAAATTGCCGCTCAAGAACTACGTAACCACCCTGACATTATTGTAAAAAAAGCTGATAAGACCAACATTTTGTCATCCTAAACAAATTGGATTACAACAAAAAACTAGACCACATACTCCATGATCACATAAAGTTTAAAAAACTTAACAAGAACCCGACCAACCAACTAAAATCAAAGCTTAATAAACTTATTAATGCTAATAATGCTGAACAGAACTCTTTAAAACTCCTAAAATTGTTGGTGATTATAGACCTGGCTACATATATGGCACTATAAAAACACATAAACCTAACTATCCTCTCCGTTCTATCATATCGCAAATTCCAACTCCTGTATATCATCTAACAAAATACATCAACCAACTTATTACTCCCTATCTTCCTAGTAAATATAGTGTTAAGTCAACATTAGAAGTAATTCAAATCCTAAAAAGTGAAAAACCTGACAATGAAATCATGGCTTCACTTGATGTTGAAAACTTATTTACCAATGTCCCTGTTAGTGAAACTATTGACATAATTATAAGAAATATATACAGTAACTCATCTTTACCCCCACTTAAAAATAATCCTAATATATTAAGAAAACTACTATTAACTTGTACTACTGAAGTCCCTTTCTTCGATCATAATAACAATATATATATACAACGTGATGGTGTCTCCATGGGTTCAGTATTGGGCCCGACATTTAGCAATTTCTACATGTCGAACCTCGAAAATAAGTTATTTACAGATTTTAAAAACCATCAATCTACCTAAGATACGTTGATGATATTCTTATGTTAGTTAAAAATACAGATGAAATAATTCAACTTCAAAAACGGTTCCAAAATCATTCTGTCCTTAAATTCACATATGAACTCAATACTAATAATAAAATCCCTTCCTTGACATATTGATAAACACAAATAATAACAAATTTACTATTTCGCCATACAAAAACCTACAAGCATAAATTCATGTACACTTAACTACAAGAGCGAATACCCATATTACTACAAAATAGCAATTATAAAGAATCTAATACATCGTGCAGAAACTAATTCATCCACAAAACAGATTTTTACAGTGAACTAAAGAATATAAAACAGACACTTATTAATAATAGCTTTCCAAACTATATAGTTGATGAACAAATAAGATGCTTTCTTAGAAATCTCAATAATAAGCAAATTGTACATAATACTGCTTCTACTGATCTCAAATATATTAATCTCCTATATCGTAATCAAATGCATTCTAATTATAAACAAGATGAAAACATACTAAAAAATTTAGTAAATTCTAATATATCAACTACAGATCCTAGCAAAAAAATTAAATTAATCATATACTACACTAAATCTAGTATATCCAACTTAATACTTCGCAATGATTCTTCTCCCCCTGTTAGCGATTTGCAAAAAACCAACATAGTTTATAAATTCAAGTGCCCTTTGGGAGAGTGTATCTCTAACGAATTAAATAATATTTATGTTGGTCACACCACAAACTCGCTTTCACGACGCTTGACACTACATTTTAATGAAAACTCTAACATTTTTAGGCATTTAAAACAACATTCCTGCCCTCACACACTATTCCGTAAAATACTTGTCGAAAACACAACTATACTTCGACATGAAAACAATAGACAAAAACTAAAAATACTTGAAGCATTATACATCAAACAGTTAAAACCCAACCTAAACAAAATCAATTATGGCATCTCTACAAATATTCTTAAATGTCTATAATTGGTAACAGAAGCCATTGGTTTATACCAACGGCTTTCCTTACTTCATTCTACAATTCACTCTCGTGTAGTCATGTGTGACGTCATGAGATGCTGTGCGATTTTCGCTTCTAGCGTCTTATATGCGCGTGTTTATCGTTGCTTAGTGATTAACTATGTAAACAATGACAGACTATCATCACTGTCGTCTCCGTATATTGTTTAATATGTTTGTGAATTACATCTTTGATAATGGCTTAAGTAAGCCGAAAGCTTAGATTATATTAAAAAAACATATGGATCAATATTGTGAATTTCTTTCTTCGTTTAATGATAATGTTATCAAACTTATCAGATGTTACGAACAAATTTTACATAAAATAAATAGACAACACTTGTCTATATTATTTAATGAAACGAATATATATATATATATATATATATATATATATATATATATATATATATATATATATATATATATATAGTATTGGTGTATACGGAATAGATTCCGATAACCAAAAAATACTATTCTTAAAAGAATGCTCAATACAGAGTAAACATAATTTATTCGAAATAAATTATAAAAAATATATTATAAAATCACTAAAAAAATAACAACACCATCACTTGATAAGACACCAGAAGTGTTGAAACAAAATGTAGTGATTTTGTAGTGATTTTATAACATAGTTATGTTATAATTTTTGAATAAATTATATATATATATATTTGATACATAGATACAGTTTGTCTGTGTACTATATATATATATATATTACTTAAATTTTCATATGGAACCCCGTTTGTTAGCCTGCTGTCTCCAAACGATGTTTGCATGCGCAGAATTGATTATCTTGTCCATTGAGATGTCGGATGATTGTAAAAAAAAGAGTATACCATAATGGAAGTCCACATGGTAGTTTAAGTCGAGTAAAGGCAGCAATATTTGAGTAGAATCTATATATTTCTTATATTGGCTCTGATTATATATTCTTTTAAATCATATATGTATTTTTTATGTTTAACATTCTTTTTTATAGATACAAGTATTTAAGTAAATGCTCTGTTTTTAATAAACAGTATTAAATAACATTTACCGGCCTGAATGTCCGAGAAATTTTCGTAGAAAATATTCGTTCTTTGACAAGATTCGAACCTGCATCCTATACGGAACCGTCATTTACGCTGACGTGCCTTAACCGACTTGGCCACAAAGGAACGTTCGTTAGGCAAGGTCGAATTTACTGCTTATAAACTTCAATCTTCCATGAATCTCGTACATTCATAACTGCTCATGGCTTATCAAATGTAAACAAATGACGTCATAAACTAATAATAATAAATTGTCGGACTTTGTCCAATTCTTAATGTATATAAAATTTTAATATATATATATATATATATATATATATATATATATATATATATATATATAAAAAAAAAATATATATGTATGAAAAAAATATAGTTTAAAGGTATGTTATATTTAATGGATAAAGTGCCCAATGTTTCAGATAGAGCGTATGTAAATATAAAAGTGAACACTGAAGTCAACACAGAGACAGTTTCATTCTAAACCCAATCATCAAGCCAGTTAATTTTGCCTAGCATGAAGCAAAATATCTGTTTCCACTGAGTGCTGCAATGTCCACTTTATATATATATATATATATATATATATATATATATATATATATATATATATATATATGTTAAGAGCGGGAGGGGTTGAACATACTATCCTTGATGATGTGTCATTTAACCCATACATATACAATACCTTAGAACTGCCATATATACGCACGTATGTAATTATTTTATAGATATGAACATTTCGCATAAATGAACGTACGTTGGGGCATGGCATCTGACACATTATTAAGTAAGTAAATATTAGCCGTTTCCTTATAAGGAAACATTTGGCTTTCATTTACCAAGTACCAAATGCTACCGTGGGTTGAAATCTATAAAATATATTTCTGTAAACATTTTTTTTTTTCAGAAAAATAGGTTTAAGTGAAGTTATTTTTATTTCCATTATTCTTTACGGTTTACTTCCAAACGCCATTTTTTAATTAGTGTGGAACGTCAGCGCCAACATCTTGTTTATGTTACTTTCTATTTTGAGTTACATGTGACATCTTGCTAAGTTGCTGCTGTTCAAAGTATTCAGCTGCTGTAGTTTCTGTTATTTGGTGCACTTATTTGTTTGCTTTTTCTGTAATTCCGGTCCACGAGTTAAGAGGAAGCTTGGACCTCACTACGATCCTTTAGCATCATTCGTTCGGAAACACTTTAATCATTTACCACAATGAGTTCAATTTCAAACCGTTTATATTCTCTGAATACTATTGCATTTGGGAAAAAATATAATCCACGTTGTTTTTTCATCAGTAGTTAGATTGGGATAATATTTTCTCATTTACATGCTAAGCGTGTTCACGTTATTTGATGAGTGATAAGATAGGCTGAACACTCTCTTATCACTATACTAACTGAAGAAAAAATAGATTCAAAAAATACTGCTATTTACACCTCTATCCTTAAATTCATGATTATGGATATTGTTTCTTGTGTATTATTTTTCTAATGGACGCAGAGAAATCTCCATTTTAATACCATATCTCCTATAATTTGTAATTGTTTCTGAAGTATTTTCTTTTATTATCACTCTTTGTTCGGCATAAATACCAACCTGCTTGTTTGTTTACACACTGTTTTTCTCATCTACAATTTCAAGATCTCTTTTAACCATGTGTCCCGAATATTCAACTGCGTCTCTCTGATTCTAGTATTTTTGTTTTTTTTATTTGCCTTCTCTTCATTTTCCTTAAATTTTCCATGTTGCTCACATGTTTCATACATGGAATTCTGAAAATATTTCTGTAGAGTGTCGGTTTACCTCCTCTTAATATTTGTAATCGCTCTCCGGACTATAAATAACCTGCGATAATATTTCGTAGCCTCTTCTTACTTTTTTCCGCTTACACGGCAACATGTAAATCTCTCGCGGAGAACACGTTCTCTTTGGGAAGTGCATGAAAAATCCACACATACACAAGAGACGTACGTGCGCACATTCATGCACTTCATTTACTTTGAACTAAAAACTTTTTCACCTTCTTTTGTTACACACATCTTTCTCTTTAATCATTTTTATACCTTTGTTGCTAATAAATTATCATTTGTTTGTACATATATATTTCTTCTTGTCGTTTCTTTTCATTTCTTTACGTGGCCTCACATCCCTACTCCGCCATTTTGTTGTCAGCATTTCAGAAGACAGCGAGTTATTCCCAGTTTGAAATAACGACATTACTGACGTCCGCAACAAGATGGGAAAAGCATAAGAGCAGTATCCTGTTGCTTTCAGTCTCTTCTTCATCTGTGTAAAATTTATCCAAGATTCTCTGCCATATTGGAGGATTTATATTACGAAAGAGTTCGATATTCTTTTCTCAACAAGCCGAATTCATACATTCCCCAATAGACAATAAGAAAAACGGGAAAGAGAAAAGAAGAAAATAATATTAATTTAACACTATATAGGCAAAGCAATATTTTCAAATAAAAATGTTCACAAATTAAGAACTGTGTCCACACGCGAAAGAGATACAGTCAAGTGGTTATAGCATTCTGATTTCAAGAAGAAAGAAAAAATATGGGGGATTAGACCTTCATGCATATGTAAGATTTGTCTATTAATTTGAGGACGGGTTTTTAGAAGGCATCCCCAGAGAGATATGAAACAACACATTCTTTAATCAATGTTATAAGCACATGTTATTCAGTGATAATTTAATATGTGAAGAATCTACCATGAGCATATGGATAACATTTTCAATATTGTTTTTCAATAAAGTATTTGATTTCTCAACAAGGTGATTCCTTTGTAAAATTTTAGCAGAATGTAAACAACTGAAAACTGGAAACTGGTAACAAAATTTATTCTTATTTTTCGACTTTTCCCAATTCCAATAAATGCTTTTTTTCATTGCATTTGGCAGAAAAAAAAGCAGTAGTATTGACTGCACAAAGTAATGTATGTTTCTCGAAAAATAAACATTTTGTTACTCTTTAGAACAGCCGTAGTTTGTGTCTCTCAATAAAACATTTCTTACAAATTTAATAAGGACGCCTTGAATATTATCTCAAAATAGTGTTTCTTCTCAATTTCATTTAAGATGTTCTCACCAATTTCGTTCTTTTTTTTTTCTTTACAGATATTGTGTACGGTATTTTTATTAGACCCACTATGGTTGTGCACGCATGCGCATACGGAAAGCGTATATACCCACGTAACTGCTGAAAAGAAAACAAAAATATTTGAATACAAAAAGAAATACAATTTTCAGAAAGAAGCCATTGCGAAATAGGTTCGTTTTTGATTAAGGTATCACGTAGATAGCGTTACTTTTTTCAGTGAACGCCATGATTCTTAAAATAGGAAAACTTTCTTCGAAAAAAACAATTTTAAAATGTTAAACATTTTGTAGACGCGGGTTTTCTTACGATTCCTTGCGTCCAATCATTCTTTTTAGCTTTTTATCATTAAGCTGGAACACTTGTAAGCGTAATTCGTGGCAGGAACGAAACTTATACGTTTATATATACAGTGCTGGATTGTATATGCACTTCCTTATAAATTGAATAGTTACATTTCAAAAGGCAGTAAATGGACCGCTTCAAGACTGTCTTTAATTGTATTTCGTTAATCTTTTATGATTTATTTTAAATTTTATTTTATTTTGAATATCTACTAACACATTGCAAGCTTGTTGGGCGATTACGTACAGTGAAGCGATAAATATGGATATATCCAAGGTACAATATCTTGAATGAGAAAATCCTTCGTCAGAAAGAAGTGTTGCTGCTCTCTGTTTCCGAAAATAATTTTTGTATCCCACTAATTTTGAGTTTTGGTTTCATCAAAACGATATCATTAACTATGAATAATAGCAGTTAGAAGTTTTTACCTACATGTACTTAGCTATATATATATCGATATTCTAGCTATATATTTGGCATTGAAAATCGGGAATGTGATTTAAATGGTCAAGAATTAAGGAAGGCGGTAACAAACATGCGTGTTTCCACAAGTTTTAATTGATTAATTGATTTGTTTTCGGGGTTAATCAGTCTTTTGCAGTATATTTAGTTAATTTTGGGGTGTAAAAATTTTCTTTAAGATAATAATTTTTTCCTAATACGAGTCCCTGTACATTATTTACATTATTCGGACTATTGTCCACATATTTGTCGCCATATTGATTACAAAGTTTCGGCCCTTCTGTATCTGTCTATATTTCTGAGATGAGGTATTATATATATTGTTTACATTATTCGAACTATTGTCCTCATCTTTGTCACCATATTTATTACAACGTTTCGACCCTTCTGTATCTGTCTATTTTTATGATATGAGGTATTATGTACATTATTTACATTATTCAGACTATTGTCCTCATCTTTGTCACCATAGTTATTACAACGTTTCGGCCCTTCTGTATCTCTCTATATTTCTGAGATGAGGTATTATATACATTATTTACATTATTCGGACTATTGTCCTCATCTTTGTCACCATATTTATTCAACGTTTCGGCCTTTCAGTATCTGTCTATATTTCTGAGATGAGGTATTATATACATTATTTACATTATTCGGACTATTGTCCTCAATTTTGTAGCCATGTTTATTACAATGTTTCGACCGTTATACACTCCGGCCTTCTTCAGGTGGTTGGAATGTCGAACAGAAACTTTTATTTCTCTCACTGGGGTAGACTGTTCTAGTTCCACGTGCCATGTATAATGGATGTCAGTTATCAGTTATCTCCTGTTAATTTTCCTCTGAAAGTTCTCCACTACCTTACCCGGGTATTGAACTCACACTCTTTAGGTCCTGTCACTGGATCTAAATAATGCCTTTATTCAACTGATAACTGACATCCATTAAACATGGCACGTGGAACTATCAAGCCAGATTAATTTTCTCTATGTACATCTTAGGTAAAAGGAAATACAGAAAGTGTTTGAAATGAAAAGTCAATTAAGAATAATTTAAAAAGATAAATACAAGATTAATCAAATCTCATGGAATATAATAAATCACTGAGAGGGAAATATATATTGGGTGTAACAGCAAAATTGTCCAAATTTTGTAACAGCATAGGATAATCGCCCATCACACAAAATGTTTAATATCTAAAATTCACTAAACTAATTGAGTTTATATTCCAGGATTTCAGATAAGATATTTAGCCATCATGACATCATTTGCCATAGGAATCACTGAAAAACACTTTGAGTTATTCAACTAAAAAGAGAACAGTTTAAAATCGTTTTGTATATGTCTTCCCAAGTAAGCAATGGTTAGAGGAAAAATCCCATTCAAGCCTTCAATAATGGTACCAACATTTATACTCTGGCTTTCATCTTCAGAGTCTATTCAAGAACCATCAAGATTACGGTAAATAAGTTTAAAAAAGAGCAAACAGTGGAGACTAAAACTGGAGGAGGAGATTCACAACAGTGAGAGGCATCATTATTTCAACTTAAATATCTGTTTTTATTACTCGAAATAGAGTTCAATAGTGTTTTACAAAACTAGGAGAATTCCAGTAAGATATGTTTAATCATTTCTAAAATACAACGGTTTAAAGCTTAATCTAACAATTGGACAATTTTGCTGTTACAGGATTTGGACAATTTTGCTGTTACAGGATTTGGACAATTTTGCTGTTACAGGATTTGGACAATTTTGCTTTTACACACAGTCAATAAGAATATCGAAATAAAATTGCTGTTTTGTTGCTGGAAATGATTCTTCTAATTATTCGCATAGAGTATTTTTTTTAAATTCTCATTGATTGGAGGAGAGAAGTTAATTAAATAATTATATTAGATTGCAGCATTTATAATCACTTGTTTGTTGTCTGAAAAGTTGTCAACATTCACCGTTTTAAGATATTTTGTGTTTCATGGTAAATATAACGAACATCCAGCACGTCAAACATTAGAAATAAATAGTAGAAAAACACAAGGGAAATTTCATGATATTTTCATTCGTAAAAAGTAAAAAGAAATACTATTTAAATGTCGAAACATGTTTTCATTTGTGTTCTTTTTTTTCTGTTTCCTCAAAATATTTTCAGTCTTGTACAGATTTTGAGTGGCAGAGGCAAATATTTTCAAATTGATTATCAAAGGCGCCAACTTTGTATTTATCAAAATGAAAGATTTATGTTTCTTTTTTATGTAGAGTTCAGGAGTTATATAATAAAAGAAAACATCAATAGAAAAATCAATATGTTGTTATTATTTCCTGTCATGCGCACATCATTTTGAAATTCGCAGTATTCCTTCAATTAAAAAATATTGCAGAAAACAGTTCTGATTACGTTTGTGAAAATTTGCAGCAATGTCAAATATTAATTTAATTAAGAGATTATTTAATTACTCACTTAAGTTTAAACATCTGATAAGGGTTTAAGAGCCTTGCTGACTGTAAACTTTGTGATGTTCATTACACGACCAGGAAATTATAGAATGCAAAATATAGATAAATTCGATCAAAGAATATTTATAATGATAGTAGAGCAATTTCGTTAAAAAAAATTATTTTTCATAACATTTGCAAAAATTTACAATTGTGGCATTTTTAATTTTGTTGGATGAAAGACATGTCAACATACTGAGATTTTTGACTTTAAATATTATAAAGGAAAAATTACTAGCGTCAAAAATTTATACAAATGTTCGATTTACATTAGAATAAAAAGATTGCCATAGATTCAATATTTAGTAATGTAGAAAAAGTAAAGATATTATATCCGAGTTTGCAAGTATCGAAACGAAAGTTACTTCTTGGAGAGGAAGTTAATTTTCTGTTAGCATGCAATCGGTGATGGCATTTTTAACACAGGGCGGTGGTATTTTTATAAAATAATCTCATTCATAGCCCTGAACGTCAGTATATAAAATCATAAATAGGATGGATAATTTCTCGAGGCTGATTGATTTATTATTGAAATCTGTGACCCCTAACTATATCCTCACCTGGGTATGACGATAAACTACATCCGCTTCCTGGGTAATAGATTTTTGACAAAAAAAATATTACCAGCAATAAAAAGTTTTCGACATTAGATGACACATTAAGGTTGATATGCCGTAAACAAATCAAACCGAACTAAACCCTAACTATATCATTTTCATTTAATAACAAAGATTTGTATCGACTGCATATGGTTCATTGATTGATTTTTTATGGTTTATCAACCTCTTGTGGGTTATTGAAAATCGAAACATTTTCTGTGTTCTCAGTGTATTTATGAGCAACTGAATGCAATGAAATCAACTGGAATTAGAACTACGTTCTCGGAGTTATCACACCACCTGCACATCCACAAAATTTTGATGGATCAAGCTAATTATCTCCATCTTTATCTCTCTTTGGTTTCTCTTTCTCCTTCTCTCACACACTCTCTCTCTCTCTCTCTCTCTCTCTCTCTCCATATATATATATATATATATATATATATATATATATATATATATATATAAAGAGAGGTATGACTGAGCATGCTAAGGACGGTAAAACACGTCAGTAATCGTGATAATTGTTGCTGGCTATTCCAGGAAGGGAATATGGCGATTGCAAAGTATCTTGAAGAATGTGTTTTCTTAAACGAGAGAAAGAAAATTATTATCCTTGGGTGCAGGCATGTAAGAATATATTTTGGGTACCTATGAACTCGGATGAATGAATTGAAATTCAATAAATACTTTTTTTCCTTTTCGCCTCTCCCCTTATCCTCATACTTTTAACCCTTCATTTCCGGTGTTCTGGTATTTCCGGTGTTCTGGTATATTGGAATAGTTTCCAGGCTTGGACATCCTTCTGGTCTTGAAACATCCTATATATATATATATATATATATTATAAATTAATTGATTTAAAATATGGTTATTTCGCTTGTCTGAGGAAAACCATTGAGCACTCGAAAAATAAAATATCTATAAGAACACCGGATTTTATATCTTACTGTTCTATATATATATATATATATATATATATATATATATATATATATATATATATATATATATATATATATATATATATTCTGGCATGTTTTCATTAAGACATGGTACATTAAATAATTTAGACAAGTTGTCCACTTATTTTTAATAGGATCCACTCGTAATTACAGACAGATTTCTTAGTACCTTATTAAAGGAAAAATAAAAAAATTACCATGTTGATGCCTATCCATTTTATTCTGACTACTTTCGTCATTAGCACACTATCGTCATTAGGGCCCTGCTTTTGTTTCAAGACAAAAATTGTTGTGGTAATCTTTTTTTCTGAAAAAAAATGTTATTTATCTGAAAATTACATTTTTACATGTGAAATGAATAACGCTAATGTTATGTACTGTACAATTTTTTAATTTTAAGGCGACGACATTGGGATATTATCGAAATTACTCGGAATAAATGAATATGCATCAACGTGGTATTTTTCTTTCTTCCTATAATAAGTATACTAAGAAACTTGTTCGTAATTATGAAAGAAACCTATTAAAATTAAGTAGACAATATTTGTGTAAATTACTTCATTAAACATAATATATATATATACATGCATATATATATATATACATATATATACATATATATACATATATATATATATACATGTAATATATATAGATGTAATATATATATATATATACATATATATTTATATGTATGTATGTATATATATATATATATATATATATATATATATATATTATTACTATTATTACAATTATTATTACTTTATAGTAATATGTTTATATTTTCTAGCTTCATAGTTTGAAGCTATTTTAGGAATGCTATGACTGCATATCTTCTCTTCATCAAACAGGCGTTTAACAGCAGCATAGAGTGGGATATAGATTTGTTTTGCAAGAATTCTAGAATATCTCTGTGTGTGGGTCTATTACCACCAGTGTTAAACAAAAGCTATTTGTGACGGTAACCATAACATCGACATCTAGCGTGTGGAAGCTGAAACGCTACGCTTCCCTGGTAGTCTACAGGAATAATAACAATAAATATTATTTTTTATTAATAATAGTAGTGGTAGCCGTAGTATCTTTTTTGTTTAACGGCATATCAACATCCTCATGGGTCATTTAATGCCGACATTTTATTTCCTTGTGAGCTTTGATATTTTTTCCTAAAATTGTATTGCTGATGATTTTTTTTCTTTTACTCAGAAAAATTCATGGTAATTTTTTCTAATGTACTTTTATATTTTCATGTTTTGACCACCGTTTTTTTTGTTTGTTCACTATTTGCCCATAGATGGGACCCTTATAGTTGCTACCACCTTGGAACAACAGCAATTATGAAGCCGTTACACGCTCCTCAAAACCTCCCGATTAGAGGCTTCCGTGCTAGTTACTGTTTATCGTCATACCCAGGACAATATTATTAATTTTAGTACTATTATCGTTGCTGTTTTTGTTGCTGTTTCTGCTACCGTTGATGTTATCCTTTGCTTTGTACCGCACGAGTCTCCACCAGAGATTTCAAGAGACAAGTCTCATCTACTTAGATATTTTTTTTTTCTTTCAGAAGATACAAACAGATGAAGTTCCATTAAATCAGAGATAAAAATATCTAACTGTGGTCATTGCATGGAGAGAAATATATGTTCGAATTACTGTTGAGTGTGATCTTTTTGGTAATTGATATATTTTTGGGTTTCAAGTAATTTAATCCACAGATTTGTTTCCTCCTTTTGATATCATTTTCAAAACCCCAATAAAAAACATTGAAATGCCACATTACATCTTGAATTTAACTGGTTTCTCAAACGCAGCCAAAGATGTATTTTTGTTGACTGAACTAACAACATCTATCAAAAGATTAGTCTTTTAAACATAATTTTTCACGTTGTTCACCATGATCTATGCCTTTTTAGTTTGTATGAATTTCCAAATCGGTCTAAAGGCTGAAATTCATGAGGATGATAACCATTTTGTTCTGTGTACTTTATTCTTCTCTCCAATTCTTTTTATGGAGTAGTTGAATATGTGATATTGACGAATATATGTACTAAATACCCTAATCATGTCGTTTCACTGATTATTATTAAACTTTATTAATTACATCCATTAAACTAATTAAATGAAACATTGTAATAAAATATTTTAATTTTTTATTTCATATCTGGTTGAATCTGAATTTTAATGAGAAATTTAGTCATGCAATGTTATATGATTTTTTATTGTTTTATCGGATGGAAAAATTATCAGATGAAATATTTTTATCAACTTTAAATTTTAAGTAGTACTTTCGCCACTTGTCCAATTCACACTCATAGATGGCCTTTTGAACATGGATAGAGGTTTATCCCTTGTTTCGAGTTGAGGATTGGGTTTCCATTTCCTTCTAAAAATTTGTCATTCACTTTTAATCCCTTGCGTCTTAGTGGCATTATTGCCTTGTCTTGAATTGATTGGAGTTCTTATTATTTCATTTCTAATGTATTTTTTTATAAAATGAAGTATTTTTCCAGTGTAAATTTTTATTGATATTTAGTTTTACATGCAATTCTTCCACTTTTGAAGCGTTTTCAAACATCATTATTAAGTTTTGGTTAATATTTCCTTTCATCTTAATAGCTCATTAGATTATATATATATATATATATATATATATATATATATATATATATATATTGTTAATTAATTTTATCAATCTAAAGCTGAAACATTCTTTCGAGTTACATACATACACCCTCGTGCAAATTAATTGAAACAACCGCTTTATTTTCTTTTCTTTAACTATACGGTCAGTTTTACTCCCACTAGAGTGCCAGGATGTAGTCGATTTTTATTTTTTCCTCAGATTAGGTCATTTACTGCGGTGTGCAGGAATATGAATCTATTTTCGGGGTGTGTGATGAAATTTGTTTGACCTTGAAAGATATTGCGTCATCTGTCATTGCATCCGATTTTAATCAGGACCAGACATCATTATCTCGACTGTCGATTAGTTCTCCTACGGCCATTGTCTGCGATGGACTTTACTCCAAGGAAGCGTAGGAAAATTGTAACGCCATACGAGCACAATTGCAAGCCTTACCAGTGTACTATCGACTGGCTTGGAAACTCTCTTGATTTAAACCCTATCAAGAATCTGTGGTCAATCTGCAAGGAACGCTTCGTGTAATGGACATACGAAGTACTAACATGTGAAAAGGGTCATGTTTCATTAGAAAAACACGAAAAAAGTAAATAATAACGGCATTATTCTTTTTTTTTTCCTATTAATTTGAACAAGGATATACTCAGTTGGGACCAATCGGGCACAGGCAAATATTATATTGTCAATTTCTCCAGTTGTTCCCCAGAGACTTATTGGTCACGTATTATTATTATTATTATTATTATTATTATTATTATTATTATTTCCTTGGATTTCTGTTGTATACACATTTCCTTCTGGGTCCTAGTCAGAGATCTACGGTCAAAAATTGTTCCTTGACATTTTCCACTGATCATTTTTTGTAAAAACAACAGACCAGCCACAGTGGGCATACATAATGCTCATCGTAATATGTGAGCTGTACTTAGGAGTACATTTTTTTTTGTATTTCTTTAAGGCGTTGAATACCAGGAATCTCATCAATGCGTTTATCAGAACTTTTTCCCAATCAATCCGAGGTCTCCAACAGCAACTAGAATTGTTGATGTCCCCAAATGCCACATTTTTTGAGATTTTTGCTTCAAGATCCTTGTATTTTAATATTTTTTTGAAAATCTTCAAAGAGGCATTAAAATCTACAGGAACTACCATGTAAATAAGAAAGCACATTCTGTTCTTGAGGTTTTGGTTGCAATGTTTGGACGATTAAATTTGATTCTTCTGTCTGTGTGCATGGTAAAGTCCTATAACACTGGTCCTATCTCTATAAGGGGGTTTAGGTGATGTTCATACCAGTTTCTTACACATAAACGTTGCATTTATACCAGTGAAGATATTGTACCGTTTGCCAAGGCGCGTTTTATATTCACTTGATGCTAACACCGTGCAATCTGATACAATATGGTAACTTGTTTCTGGATATTTATCACATAATCTGCCTTTTGGTTTCATACAGTTTTTCAGTATATGTTCTTGGTAATTTCTTTTCGCAACCATTGGTCCAGTGCAGTAAGACCAAAACCTTCAATTTCAGCCTTTAACCCTACACTACATAACCACTGATGAGTACAGACTTTATTATTATTATTATTATCATTATTATTATTATTGTTGTTGTTGTTGTTTTTGTCGTAGTCAACTCTATATAATAAATATAATTTGATTGGATTATATTCAGGCTTCATGTAGGGGCATTTACATTCATGAATGTATTGGTTTTGTCGTTTCCATGGAAACCATATGTCCTTTTCGTCATCAGGAATAAATGCTTCTATCCCCCCCACCTCTATTTCGTCATCAGAATCAAGTGTCCACCAACGCCTCATTTGCATTCATAAATCTGTCTGTAATACTTTGAAATTCGATTATCTCTCGATGAGAAATGCCAAAAAAAATCGCTAATTAAGAAGAAGGATGAAAACATATGGAAGCCGCAATATTTATTCGTGTAATATATTAGTATTTATTCCTCGACGGTTAATTGTTGTTATTATTATTATTATTATTATTATTATTAAACAGTTCATTTTGGCATATATTTGTTTTATAATATCGGGTCATGATGTAGCGTAAGCGAAGGATGTTATCATTTGTTGTTTCCACTCAATTAATTAAATAAAAGACAGTTACTTAAAAAAAATTTTCAATAGACAAAAAGAACTTCGAAATATATGGGTTGTGCTTGTTAGAATTCTTTTAGATTTCCAGCAGATATGGCACATTGTTAATTATTTCATTTGTTCTTGAGTTCCTTTCTTTGT
The DNA here is from genome assembly GCA_903632075.3 of Acanthosepion pharaonis. Lineage (NCBI taxonomy): Eukaryota > Metazoa > Mollusca > Cephalopoda > Sepiida > Sepiidae > Acanthosepion > Acanthosepion pharaonis. The sequence goes on along the minus strand of CAHIKZ030005518.1, from coordinate 1,147,663 downwards.
AAGTTCTAAAGCTCCAAGCATAACATTAAAGGTTTTAGTTTTAAAATGCCAATTCCTTTTTCTATTTGCAACTACAAATCTTTGTATTTTCTTAATTTTTCAAAAAGCATCGCCAACGTGTTTTGACACTTGATACGACAACATCTGACTTTGATAATAATGTCTGGGAGATTTGATTGTATTGTTTCTGCAGTGATAGAAATATCAAAGCGGATGGTAACATCTACTCCCTCGACTACAGATTCAGGATGTCATTCATACCAGTTTGCAGCTGTTTTTGTTCCATAGTGATGAACGATATTCCCATTCCAATATTGACCTAACCGGTCTGACAGGTTTTGGGTTCATTGAGCAACCTGAGATGATGTGATCAATAGTTTCAATGTATCTGTCTATATTTCTGAGATGAGGTATTATTTACACTATTTACAATATTCAGACTATCGTCCTCATTTTTATCGCCATATTTATTACAACGTTTGTGAAGAAGACCGGAGCGTACAACGGCCGAAACACTGCAATAAATGTGGCGACAAAGATGAAGACAATAGTCCAAATAATGTAAATAGAGTTTCAATGTATATTATATATTTTCATGACATTATTATTAGAAGTAGTAGTAATAGTAGCAGCATTAGTAGTAGTAGTAGTAGTAGTAGTAGTAGTAAGATTCGTGTACGTTATGTTTCTTAGTTTGTATTCTGTCGAGCCGGGTTTAAACTATGGTCCTTAGGCCCTATATAAGAATTGACATTTAATTGATAGCACTTTTCTTCGCATACAGGATGTTCCTAGTAGGGCGATCTTCTGAGCAACGTCTATGTTCATATAATCAGGGAGACTGTAAAAGTGTCCATTTTTTTTCTCGTGAAAGCCAGAGCTCCAATTACTATTGGTACAGTCTCAGTCTTCATTCTTTACATCCTGTTAATTTCGAACTCCTAGTCCTTGTATTTGGACAATTTCTAGATAATTTTCATGGATGTGTTTCTCAAATGGTACTTTTATGGCAATAAGCATACACTTCCTGAATTTCTTATCTTTTATGATAATATGAGATCTGTTGGCTTTTATTTCTCTGTCAGTTTGGATTGGCATGTCCCAGAGGATAGTCACATCGTTATTTTGGGTAATTGTGTCTGGTTGGTGTTCTTAACATCTCTCAGTGGTTTCGATTTTGTGCTTCTTGCGTATATTCAAATACACATATTTTGCTACCTTGTTATGTATGTGGGTATATTCATTTTTGCTACTTGAGGACATGCTGAGAGAATATGGTCGACGGTTTCATCATATTATCCACAGATCTTGCATTTCAAGCTATTTCCATCTTTGATTATGTCATTATGTGATAGGATCAGGTTGACCGGCTTTGGTCATGGGCTACGATAATTCGGATTCTGTCTCAGCTTTCAACCCGGTGCTGCTCTTCGGCCACTGATGTGTTTTCCGTACGTCCACATCTTTTGTTCTTTTTAGGTATTTGGCATGCAACGCCTTGTCCATCAATGTGTGTGTGTGTGTGTGTGTGTGTGTGTGTGTGTGTGTGTGTGTGTGTGTGTGTTCACTATTTGCACAAAGCTGGGACCCTTATAGTTGCTACTATGGTGGGTCTGGATGGACCTTGAGACAACAGCAATTATGAAGTCGTTCCACGCTCTTCAAAACCTCCCGATCCTCCTTTTTAATTAACGATTTATTTTGGCATTTCCCATATCTTACACAAGAACTCCTGACTTTTGGTCAAGATATTTTGCTTTTTGTTTTACTCGTTTGGCGTACATGGCATTCGCGACGTTTTTTGTTGGTAGGGGTTCAGTTATATTAATCTTTTTCTTGAAGAGCGCAGCTTCTTTGTTGATGGAGTGGATTTGATGTTTTACTAATTATAGGAGGGGGTCATTAGTTTTTATGAGGTACGCTTCCAAACCGATTGTTGTAGCTTTATTTTTTGTTCAAGCTGGATTAGACCACGGCCCCCTAAAGCTCTTGGTACGTAGAGCCTATCAACATTTGATTTCCCTGGTGGCAGTGCATCTTCATTTGGGTAAGCATTTTTCTGGTCTTGGCGTCCAATATGTTAATGTCATTTAATTTTCATTTAAAATGTTGAACCTGTATTACTATGTGTGTAACTAAGATGTGTATAGCTTTCATTTCATTGGCCTTATTTAGTTCGCTTTCTAGTATCAAACGCAGTCTACTATAATATTCTTTTTTCATCGATATGCTGTATTCTGTCTCCTTCATTAATTCCTAAATATTTGTATGCACCTTCTTAGTCTAGTTGCTTAATCTTGTTGTTCATATCAATGTCTAAATCTGTAGTTTTGGCACATTATGTGTCGATTATGAACTCCGTCCTATGTCTTCGCTAGAAGTTTTGATGATAGCATTTTTTCTTTTGGTTGTCATCCTTGCCAAATGTTTTAAGATCAGCAATATAGAATAAGTGATTCAGTTTGTTATTTGTATCCGTAGCCACTGTTGCTCAGTAGGCGGCTGAGTGGCGCTAATACATGGTAGTGAAGTAGTAGTGACAATGAATCTCCTTGGGAGATCCCGCATTTGATGTTAATAGCCTATTTTTATGGCTTTGGTTTAGTTTAGTCTTCCAGTTTTTCATGCCCTGCGTTATGAAACTGTTGTGGGACATAATCAATCCTTGAATGCGGTACTCAGCTGGGCGCCTTTCTGTAGACGGTTCTTGTTATCGATAAGTTTCTTTACATTACTTTAATTTCTACCAATATAGTTTTATTGATAATTAGTCGTTCATTGCACCCGTAACCTCTTTTTTTACATCCCTTCTGTTCTACTAAGAGTAATTTTTTTTTCTCAAGGAAGTTTTAAGTCCTGTCGGTTATGATAGAAGTGAGGATCTTGTACACTGTTGGTAGGCAGGTGATGGGTCTATAGTTCTTCGGGTTCTGCGTCTCTTCTGATTTTGGGAGTAGGTATGTTACTCCCCATGTGAGCCATTCGGGTATTTTTTTTTTCTGAATTTATGATTATATCATTGTAAGCCCGTGCGTAGTTTTGATTGGTTGTTAGATATATTTTTATCCCAGAATTGTCTATTCGGTTTATTCCTGGTACTTTCCAATTTTGGTTTTGCAGATAGCAGCTGTTGTTTCAATAATATTGATATCTGTCCATTTTCGGCACTCCATATGAGTGTATTTTGCAGTTTTCCCACATCTTGCACAAGAACCCCTCGACTTTCTGGATATTAGCATTTATCACTATTTTATTTTCTACAGTTCTCGTTATCGTTTCTTGGCATCTTGTTTGAAGATCTTGTTTTGCCAGAAGAATCTGTGTCTTTTTCTTTTTTATAACGTTTGATTCTCTGTGCCTTCGCTTGAATTTGTTGTTTCAGGTTCTCTTTAAATTTCCGTTTAATTCTACATATCAAGGCTTCGTTTGAATTGTCTCCTTTTATTTTCTTTCATTTTGGAGCCCTTTTCTACTTCACTTAGAAGTGACAATTATCCTCGTAATTTACTTTTTTCGATTTCTACTTTATCTTTCCAAGCTGATATTTTTCATTTTGTTTACGTTGTGTTTTTACTTTTTACTTAATTTTTCTGAGCCCGCGTCTATAAGATGATTAATTTCTGTTAGGTTTATCGGTCTTTCCATTTCGTTCCTTATTTTTTTCTAATTGCTTGGTTAGTGAGGTTGATGGCTTCATTCATTTGAAGGTTCTTACTTTTAGAATTGTTGACCTTTCCTCGAAAGATATTTCCTTTACATTATCCTATTTATATCGGATGTTTTTGTCATCTCATTTTCTCTTTCATATTCGTCATTATCTTCATATACTTGCTTGTATACCTCAGAGGGAAATTACAATTGGTTTCTATTTGTTAATTTGCATGTGTCCCCTCTGGGTTGCTGGCATTTAGCCCATCGTTCTTTTCCTCTAGTTCTTGTTGGGTAAAGTTTGTGTCTTTTGCAGAATTTTTGACCCCAGATTGGTTCCTCACTCGGGATGGCGCTCCTAGTTGTCCTAAAATGTGATGAGGTTTAGCAATATCTTTCTTTATGTCAGCATTATAGTTAGTTCATATTTCCACATACACTGGTTCCTGGGCGCTGGAGCATATCTATAACATGTTGAACCATCACGTTCAGAGGACCAGGCCTCCGTCTGCTATTGTTCTGTTTACTGTTGTTATTATAGACAACAATGGTAAAAATCTTCATTTATAATCTATTAGATTTCTAATCCTGTTATTACACGAATATATATTTATCAATAAATACAATTAATATATAGACACTAATAAGAAAACTTTAAAAGTATTTTAAAAAAATGTTTGTATTGTATGGCTTATAAAATAAAAGTTGTATATAAACAAAACATTAAAAAGTAACTGATAAGTTACTATCATCACAATCGCCACCACCACCGTCATCACCACTACCAACATTATTATTATTATTATTATTATTATTATTGGATTCCTCTTTGTTTCTGTTTCTTCGTCCTGTTGTCATGTAATAATAGTCTAATAACTGTTTAATTCTTCGAATCAGTTAAAAAATATTTTCGTCAAATATCAATTAAACTCGTTGGTACCGAACAATTTGCTACTAGGAGACACTATTGTAATTCAAACAAAGACGCCGTTAAATGAAAGAGATATAAAAATTAAAAGAGAAAGCAAAAATCAAACAAATCTAGACTTGCGTAAAAACATTAACAATATACGAGTCAATACCAATGACATAATATGCAGATCAATAACACAATAATAGCAATGATGCCAACGGCGGTAGCAATGCCAATGATAAGAATAAGCCATTTGAATGATACAATAACTTCACGACATGTGTTTAAAATTAAAATATCATTAATTCAAAATATAATTTGCGGTAATAATTCTTTAAGGTATTGGCTACCAGAGATTCTTTCAATGAGTCTATAGGAAGATTTTCCAATCAAATCGAGTGCCTCAAATACAACTGGAATTGTTGATGTCCTCACGTGTCACATTTTCGAGATTTCGATTTCAAAGTACTTGTACTTTGATAGCATGTTAAGATCTGCAAAGATACATTTAATATTATTATTATTATTATTATTATTATTATTATTATTATTATTAGCATACACAGGCTTTTCGTTTTCAATCAGAGATCTTTATGAGGCCTCTTCATCAAGTCGTATGGCTTAAGACAGACAGCACATTTCACAGAATATTTGCAGTAGCAAGCAATGCATACATCTAAATCGATGGGATATTACGATTTATTCCGATTTTCCAGATGTCCGACTTAACGTTCGCCGGTATAGAATCTAACGATTAATTTAATGTCGAAACTTGATATAGCATATTTTATATTTAAATAGCGCAATGCGAATGAACGTGTTTTTTTTTTATTGCTCACATGAAAGTGTAGTTGTAGTACTTTTTAAATTGTAAGTGATGCATATTGTTATTCATTTATTCTCATACCATTAATTGTTTATTATTTTTTTATAACTACATTTTATATGATTATACATTTATTATCTTTATTTAATCGAGTACATATGTTTAAGTTAATTAAATAATTATGTTTAAGATAAATCTCCGTGTACATAAGTTGTTTTCTTTTTAATTTAAGCGTTATTTCGCTTATGAATATTTACTATATTACCACTAAGAATTATTAGAGTATTATGAACAATTAATACACTGTATTTACTTAAGTATTTGCACATTGGCATGAATTATTTTATTTTATTTATATTTTAACGTAACACTTTTCTGAAACGGAACATGTTCATGTATTTGTTAGACAAGCAAATGTTTATTTTGTTTTGATTACTTTTGGCCAATGGATTCGTATTGACGATTATTATTCAATTAGTTTTAGCAATAATATTGATGAAAATGGCCTGATATATATTTGAGATAATTGTAAATGATTTATTGATAATCGTTTCATATTTATTGCTTGTTTTTCATTATTAATCATTTTAACAGAAATTACGATAATAGGAAGAATTAGTGATCCTTTTGATGATGGCACTTTGATTCATGTGCACTGTGCGTGCGTGATTTAGCGTGTGTGTGTGTGTGTGCATGTATATTTAAACTTTAATTCTTTATTAATGTTAACTTCATTAAGTTATCTAATTTTATATTAATATTTTAAGTTAATTTTACTTCATATTAATATTAAAATATGTCAAGTGCATTATTCGGCAACCTTTCTAGAGATGGTGTCTGGATAAAAAAAAAAGTCACAGGTTCATGTTCTCTAATAAAGTTAATAGCTTTCGACTAATACTCCTTTCGTGTTTAGTGAACAGGAGTAGAGGATTATCCTTTGTTTCTTATTTAAGATTAGGTTTTACTGGTTCCTTTCAACCACGGTTTTAATTATTTAACTGTCAGTGGCTGCCAATTTTCATTATGAGAGTACCGTGTTAGCAGTTTCCTGGTTGCTACATTCGACTGGAAGTATGGAGCACGAACACTTTGTAGCGCTTAGAGAGGCTACTCTGATCAACAATTGCATAATATCGGGGCTTTTGAAGTGCCATGTCGCGCATGAATAGGTATTCCAGCATGTATTTCCGGGTGGCCAACATGAGGTCACATTAGTCTTATCCACTTCCACTTTCTGGCCAACTATTATTGCTATAAACTATAGAGATCTTTATTTTGACTTTTTTCTCTTTAAAAGATTTTGTAACACATACAATGAAAAGAAATACAGGGAAATATGGACCAAAGAATCACCTACTCCAATCAACCTTTCTTTCTCGAATATTCATGGTATCGTAACAATTTCACTATTGAAGATTTTTTTTTTCTCTTGAAAGGTTCTCCAGATATTTTAGCACTTTTTGAAAGTAATTTAAACTCTTCTATCGCTGCCAATGCATTCTCTGTTCAAGACTATATATCTCTTTATTGAAATGATTCTACTTTCGGGAAAATCTTCGAATGGCAGGGAACTCGATTTTTGAGTCCCGAGATGATTCTTTCATGTGCTTTCGATATTCTCTCTTATAAATTAAAATAACCTTCTCATAACAGTGACAAATGAAATAAATATGAGTAAATAAGAAGCAAAAAATCACCTACTCCAATCAACCTTTTTTTCTCGAATATTCGTGGTATTAGTACCAATATTTGTATTGTAGATTTTTTTTTCTCTTGAAAGTTTCACCAGATATTTTAGCACTTTCACAAAATAATTTAAATTCTTTTATAGTTGCCAAAGAATTTTATGTTCCACAAAGATTCTAGGATGCATATGCATTGACTTGGTAATTACATTCGGGAAAATCTTCCTATGGCAAAGGAATTGTTTCTTAAGTCCCCAGACGATTCTTTCACGACCTTGACGTTATTTCACTCTTAGCAATCTCTTTTTCCTTTATCGTTCTCGTTCAACTCAAGACTGTACCATATTAGACAAAATATCTGCCAATATAGAAATGGCTTTCTACATTCATCTGCGAAACTTATTGTTTGGTATTTCTAATGTTCATACGGCCTGGCTTAATAATTCTAATGTCACTGATATTGCTGGTATTCAAACTTACTATTTTACCGTTGTTCGGTTAAATAATGGGTTTAGCTAGACGTTTCTGTCAGAAGTTTGATCCACATGTGTATTTACTTGCTTTATTCCTTACTTCCTGTCCTAGCCACTATCGAGTATCACACATTGCCCACTTGGCATTTCGGATCATGCTGTAATATGTGTTGAGATTTCTGTTGTGTCGTCTATCAGACAAAGATCGCCTATTCTCAAGACTCCTTTCTGTTACCAGCGTTCTGATGGCGATTTATTTCATGACTTTCTTGGAGACGCCACTTGGATTGATAATCTTAGCCTTGATGTTGATAATGGCACCGCAGAGATTCTTCTTGGACAAAAGGCGGCATCGATAATTTTTTACCTTCTCGAAAATAGCAATACTTGGTACAACTGCTTCGACAGCTGCTATATCCTACGGGAATCACTCTTTTCAGGCAGTACCAGTGGTTATAATACCGATCCCAACAGACGCCATTTTGTGTATGCTCGTAATAATTGTAAACATATCATCAAAGAGGCTAAGTCTTTGTTTGCTCACAGAATATGGCAACGTATAGGCTCTAAAAGTTTCGTTGTCGTAGCTATAGACGATTCTGTAAGTTTTCAAACCTATCTTCTACACTGAATTTGATAATTTAACATACTCTACTGATACATCTAATTGTTTTGCTGGTAAATTATCTTCAAACTCTACATGTGCAGTATTTTTATTTGACTTTCCACTTGGAACTGAATCTCTATTGAGTGATATGCATATAACTCCGTACATTGTTTCTGCTAAACTTTCTCAAACTTGTTCCCCAAAAAGAATATGGAATTGACGATATCTCTGCAATAATCCTTAATAAATATTCTTCTGAACTGGGTTCTGTTCTCTGTAAACTCTAGAATAAATACCTTGTTGCTTCTTGCTTTCCTGATTATTAGAAATTCTCTTCTGTAGATCCAGTCGTTAAGAACTCAGGCGAACCATTTGACTCTTCTAACTATCGGCCTATTAGATATTTACCTTTTTTTTAACAAATACTAGAGTCGCTATTCAACTCTGAATTCATTAACCATCGCACCTTGCAGAATGTTCTTTCAGATAATCCATATAGCTTTTGCTTCTCTAAATCAATTGCTGATGTATTAAGGATTATTCCTGTAAGAGTCTATCAAGCTTTAAATAACAATAGTGAAACAGTCTTTGCTTTAGGTATCTAAAAGATATTTAGTATGGTTTGGCATGTTGGTCTTCTTCACTATGTTAAAGGATATGATATTTCTGGACGAATTGTTGAACTGATTGAATCTTTTTTTTCAGATCGAGGAATGAATGTTTTCCTTGAACGACTACTCTTCTAGATCTTGTTCAATTAATGCAAGTGTCCCTCAGGGATCTATCCTTGCTTCTACGCTGTTCCTTTCTGATGCCATTTTTTTTCGGTATCTATGCCTGATGACACGTCTATTTAATCCTGTCATAATACAAAGACTGGTTGTTACGGTAGTTAAATTGAAAACTGATGTCAAAAAAGAACTTCAAACTTTTGTTAACTGAGACAAGGAAAGACGTGTTAATTTTAACACCTCCAAAACGAAACTGATCTCTTGTAATCGTCTTTTGACTTCTGATACTAAACCCTAGGAGAGAGACACATGAAATCTTCTGCTGACATGATGGGGAATGTTATACTGAATCAATGTCTCACCAGAATCTATCTTTTTAAGTCTAACGTTTATCCATGAATTGAATATTGCTGCCACATCTGGTCTGATACTTATACTACGTATTTAGAATATTTTGAAAAAAATACAGTGAATAATCTGCAATGTTATTGGTCCTGACCTGATATATCGGATTTAGTCACATTCTCACCGCAATAAGGTAGCTTCACTTTCTCTTTTCTATAAATACTTCCATGGTAATTGTTTTTATAAACTTTCCTACATGATACGTAGAACTTATGAATTTAAGCGCAGTAATATTTTGACGCGTGTGTTTCATTTTACAATTGAAATGGTTAAATGCAACCACAAGTTCTATGCTAAGTTTCTTTTCTCGCACTTATCGCTTGCGGTAATATCTTCCGGCCATTTGGTTTTCAACTAAAATTGGTCTTCAAAAATCTAAATTCTTCTGTCGTATTAATTGCTGTTCTTTTATTGTTCTATCGCATTCATGATGCTGTTTCACATCTTCAACTTGCTTCAGGTGCAATGATTAAAAACTGCAAAATTTAGCATTCTCGTAAGTTTTATTCCGTAATTGAGATAAAAATTACATTTTCACGAAGATAATAAATTCTATATTTAAATGAGGAAACGATAGAAGCGCGGTAAATTTAAGCGCCATTTTGAAGCTTTTTCTTTACATGTCAGAACGAAAGGCAGTATGCCGTCGATAATTCTTATTTCATTATCCCTGCCCTATCAAGAGAAAATGCCGTTTCATTATATATATATAAACAATTAAGTGAATATAAATTTCAATGAATCCTAACCATTGTATCAAAGGTTACAGAAAATGCTAGTTCTTAAGAGAAACAATTGTCATTTACAATATTCAGGATATAATTGAAAAATTATTGAATTGCTTTATTTACGTTATTCGGACTATTGTCCTCATCTTTGTCGCCATATTTATTACAACGTTCGGCCGTTGTTCAGGTGATTGGAATGTCGAACTGAACCTTTTATTTCGCTCACTGGGTTACACTGTTCTAGTTCCACGCGCCATGTTTAATGGACGTCAGTTATCAGTTATCTCCTGTTAATTTCTCTCTCAAAGTTCTCCACTGTCTCACACTATTAGGGTGCCTGTACTGGATCTAACCAACACCTTTATCCACTATGCCATGTGTCTTTGAGGACATCTGTGTATGCATTTCTGGGTATTATAAACCTAATGTCTCAGCAACCATTTTTACCAGTGCTCATATTGCAATTTTTGCTGTTATCATTTCATGTTTTTATCAGAGCTCATATTGCAACTAACATACATTAAACATGGCACGTGAAACTAGAACAGTCTACCCCAGTGAGCGAAATAAAGGCCTGAGCGTACAACGGCTGAAACGTTGTAATAAATATGGCGAAAAATATAAGGACAATAGTTCGAATATTGTAAATAATGTACATAATAATTCATCTCAGAAATATAGACAGATACTATTGAATTGCTGTTAGACTAAGGCTATAAATATACAACATGCGTCTCTCTGTTGATCACCGACCGAATAAATCAACCGACGTTCGGGACATTGTGCGCAAGAAACAGGGAATATACTTATACCTAAATAACGATCTTCGGCAACTTTGTGACAGCCTGCACAGGACACAATCGACGGGTGTCATCTTAACCATTTTTTTACTTTTGTGAGAGGTTATTTCTAAAATCCTGCCAAGAAGAATTGCTTTGCGAATTATTATTATATCTTATTCTGCTTTTGTCAAAATCATAATCAGATTCGAACAAATGAACGGGACAAAGGACGTTCATAGGACCTCACATAAGTTATATCGCAGCATACGGTTTAAATTAATCAGAGCTCATTTACGTCCGGGGTAAGACGATAAACTACATCCGCATCACGGATAAGATGATAAACTGTATCTGACTGTAAAGCCTCTGATCGGAGGGGTTTGAAAAGCTTAATTGATGATGTTCCCTGACCCGGTGTGGTAGCAAAAGTTAGGTCCGAGCTGTGGGCAAATAGTAAGCCCAAATTGGGGTCAAAACGCTATGCATGATGAAAAATAGATTTTAATACCGGAAATACAATTTTGTAAAAAATTACTACCAGCAATGAATTTTTGAAGAAAATTATTACCAGGCAAACATTACCAACAATACATTTTTGAACCAAAATATTACCCGCATTACATTTTTGAACTAAAATGTTAGGAGCAATACATTTTTGAACTAAAATATTACCAGCAATATATTTTTGAACTAAAATATTACCAGCAATATATTTTTGAACTAAAATATTACCAGCAATATATTTTTGAACTAAAATATTACCAGCAATACATTTTTGAACTAAAATATTACCAGCAATACATTTTTGAACTAAAATATTACCATCAAAATATTTTTGAACTAAAATATTACCAGCAATACATTTTTGAACTTAAATATTACCAGCAATACATTTTAAAAGAAAATATTACCAGCAATACATTTTTAAAAGAAAATATTACCAATACATTTTTGAACTAAAATATTACCAGCAATACATTTTTGAAAGAAAATATTACCAGCATTACATTTTTGAAAAAAATATTACCAACAATACATTTTTGAACTAAAATATTACCAGCAATAGATTTTTGAACTAAAATATTACCAGCAATACATTTTTGGACAAAAATATTGCCAGCAATACATTTTTGAACTAAAATATTTTCAAAAATGTATTTTTGGAAAAAATAACACGCGCAACACATTTTTGAACCAAAATATTATCAGCAATAAAAATCTTGTCGGATTTAAATAACCTATTGAGGTTTATATGCCGTAAAACAAACCAAACCAAATTAAACCAATCAGAGTTCATTTATTATTTAATGCTTGCATGTAAGTGACCTCAGTTACACTCCGAATGCTCTCAGAACTACGTAATTCCTTCTAACACGCTTTATTTTCTTATGAGTCAGAATTGGCCAAAATGGAACATTCCTGTTATATATCCGATGGAGTGGCTCAATATTCATTTTCTATCATTGAGTTAAAAATTGTGCAGTCTTATGGCGGTATTAATTAATTTCCACGCTGTAGCCCTTTCCCGAAAATGACAAACCTATCGCTCTTCTATCGTTATTTCTATGTTAAAAGTTCAAATGAACTCCAATCTTGCATTCCACCCGTTCCCACCTTTACAAATATGACACTCAATGTCTCTATTCCTGTAGTCAAATCAGGCTCACTTCTTTTGTATTTTTAATGTAAGACAAATGCTGTAGTTAGTCTTTCCCCAAGAAGTGCTAGCTTGCGGAACAAACTCCCCTGAACACTATAATCTTAACCTCTTCATGTCAAAAGTCAATCGTTATCTATTGCCATTCTTTTCTATAATATTCATTTCCTGACACCTCCGCTACTAGTCATAAAAACCCTTAACACTAACCCTCTACGTTGAGTGGCTCTGGAGCCTGTTTTCTTGGAGGGAAACTTTTATAAAAGAAAGATACGGATTTAATGAAAGAACAAACCATTGGAACACAAGTATCTATATAAAGAAGCAAATCGCCATGCACGAAACACTACCCTAAATATGAAGAAATGATCATCCCACAAACTTTATTTTGAAGGTCTTATTGGTCGTCCAGAGAACTTTTCAACATTCCTAACAGCACGAAGCAAAACATTCATCAATAGAAATCTGCAATGCGTAAAATATTAAAAACAGCATTTGAAATCTCAAAGATTTATTCTAAATTGAACAACGAACATAAGAAAAATTGTCTTGCATCACACAGTGAACCTACCTTCCTCACAGCAGAGCTAGAAATTTATTTAATATAAGCTTTCAATTTCATGACAGCAAAGGCTCACCCCCCTGAGGATTAGCATCAATTATGCTGATGGAATCCAAATAAGGTTCACTACAACAAAATATTACATCTTATAGGTGTTAAAAATTCAATAAAAACTTCAATATCTTAATGATATTGAAAAAATTAAAAATTGATATATATCGCACTTAATCAGTTATGGGAATCCTGATGCAGGAATTTTAAGCAACTTGTATCTATTATTTATTTCTTCTTGTATATCTCTATTAATAATTATGTGATAAACTTGAAACACATTTTCAGCATATAAGAATTCTTTTATATGAAAAGTAATTTTCAGCCGAGTTCGTAAAGTAATACATTCTTCATCGTAAATTAAACATCGGTTTCGATTTTCATTCTGTATAAACGTTTTTCCCAACTTCGGCACTTCTTCCAATATTTTTTTTTTTTTTTTTTTTACATTTCTACATCAGTTTGGAAAAGAACATTTCTTAAAGGGTTTAATGTTGTCTATTTATAAATCTACCCATTTGTAGTCACCTGTTTCTTCATTATTTTTTTCTTTGATGCAATTTAAGGCGATGGTTATGTATTACAGCAGGCAATTAAATTGGCATTTTACATTAACCTTGTCCCAGTTGAAATAAATCATCCTGTCACGGAATGTTAATAGCAATGCTCTATCTATCAGCTCTTAAATCTGATCTTTTTTCATTTGTATTTCTATCTAGAATTATTCCTGTCATGTCTACTATCGAGACAAGTAGAAATTCTCGTGCTGTTGCGAAACATAAAATATGAATTTGTGTCAATTTTGTGGTCATGTTCTTAAAGATATCTGTTCGCTTCTTCATAGATTACATATTCGTATATGCTCTAAAACAAAAATTCCAAACGTAGGGCGCATGCGTCACTGGTGGGTCATGGTAATATTTTAGTGGCGCATGCATAGGATGTGCACCCTTTGGCTTACGATACGAACAGAATAATACAACAATGAGATATTAACAGTGAATTGTTTTCTAATGAGTCTGAGAGTGTTAATGTTAATGCATGTTAATACATACGATGCATATTGAGTAAGCATACATCAGAAAAATGTTATGTGTATGTACGTACATGTGAAGTATTTACCGTTCTCCCCACGAGGTAGGATGTGGTACAAGGCCGAATTTAATGTGGGACAATCCATAGACCCCATATAAATGGGGTCGTGCCTGTCTGCCTCTCCAGTCGAGACTCTGTCCTTCGGTATAGCTTCGTCCAAGTTCCTCTCTGCCCGAAGACAACAGCTAAGGGCTGAGCACGCGGCAAGCTCTAGCTGCCTAACTACCTGATCGTACATGTGTAATTGCCAGACATGTTAGAATAAAATATTACAGGGGGGGGGGCAGCATAATTTTAGAAATACGAAAGTGGGGCAAGACCCAACATTGTTTGGGAACCTCTGGTCTAAACAAACGCTTTCATCCTTTTAACTGATTGTTTTTATTTCATAGATAAGGATATGACTATTTAATATGTTAACTTTATTTGCATATTTTCTAAAGTCTGTAACATTTCTAGACTAGCGTTATCTCCGTGTATTTAGTCACTAATTGCCAGTGTCATTCTTACAGCAATTGAGTCTCAAATTATCCAATATGTTTACAAGTCCAAAAAGTGAAATGACCCTTAAAGACAAAGTTTGGCTTTACTTCAAGTGTAAAGATAATGCTATTACATGTAGTGCAGTTACGTAGATGTGTCCTGAGATCCGGCGTAGTAGAAGCTATGACGTTTGTTTGATCAATACTACCCTTTAAGGCATCAGGTTTAATAGCATCCTCCCTACAAAAAATAAGTTGAGAAGAGTTCAGAGAAGAGTTCAGAGAGATTTGAAGTTCCATTCATCGAGATAGAGAAAACAACTCTCAGAAAAAAAAACGATAACATTTCGAAGTAGCTTTTAGAAATAAAAACTAAATTGTTGATGTCCCCTGACCCGTTGTGGTCGCAAAAGTTAAGTTCCGAGCTGTGGGTAAATATTTAGCCCAAATTGGGGTCAAAACGCCATGCAAGTGGAAAAATAGGTTTTTATTTACATGAAATACAATCTTGTAAAAAATTACTACCAGCAATGAATTATTAAAGAAAATTATTTTCAGGAACACATTACCAGAAATACATTTTTTAAAGGAAATATTACCAGCAACACATTTTTGAAAAAAATATTACCAACAATACATTTTTGACTTAAATATTACCTTCTGCACAAGTAGACGTCTTATATGAAAATCAAATGTTAATTCTTGCGTTACGTGCTTTCATGATGCAAGCAGTTAATGCAGAGGCATGATAGGGATAGAAGATTTTGATATAAGTGTACAGGAAATATATGATTAATATAGATATTTGAGTAGGATCTTTAAGAAATCATTTTTTTTTTTTACTTTGAGGACGGATATTTATGAATGGATTGCGTGTCTGCTCGTGATGAGGCGACAATTGATGAGTTGAATCAATGTTTATGAACATTTATTCACGTTGTGCGACATAGTTGACAAATGACTGGGAAATATATCAGGCAGGAAAACTCGACAAAGAATAGCTAGCAATTGCTAAAGATATAAAAATTTACCAAAGAATTAAGTTGATGACACTGAGGTACCGACAATCTATGTAAGATTTAGAAAAAAATATTCCTTCTTAACACTCGCGAACTCCTTATTCTCCCATGCTGACGATAGTATAACATCTGAACAGAAAGAATTCTGATATTAGATATTGGCTATGCGTTTATATTTTGGGATTTACAGTTAAACTTTTGCCGTAGATTGCAAAAAGTTAATGATCTTCCCATAGTAAACTAAATTCAGTCTTAAAACATTTTATCACTTATTTACAATTCTTCAAATTTTGGCAATTTATGGATGAAAATAAAACTAAAAATCTCAACGTCTTGAGGCTTGATACTGCTGTGAGTAAGATACTCTATATTGGTCAATCTACGAAAAACTGAGGAATCTCTTGCAATCACTGTAAGTAAATAGCACAAAGGATCAAAACTATTCACGGAGAGACAATATCAGAGGGAAAACAAAAAATCTAAATTCATCAAACCTGCTTCTATATTGATCCTGTCACTCTGATGGGAGGATTGAAGGTGAAGGAAAGAAAATATGCAGGAAATAATTCAGAATCATGAGTAAATGATGCTTTCGTCTACAGTTCAATATTCGCGTGTTATAAGGAGAGTGAATACCGTTTGTGTTGATAGAGTACGATATTTTGTGAACAAATCGTTATCACGCATCAAACTAAAGAGATGGATAAGATTTGAGATGTGGTTACCGAAAAGGTGAAATTTGATCTGCAATAATCACTGTATAATATGCAAAACATCTTTCTTTTCTTAATCATTTCAACCAAGACAAGACAATAAATCTACTAGGCCACAAGGGGTTACTGATCGAGAAAGAGTATGAGAAAAGGAAAAATATTATGAAGTAGAGAGGACATGGCAGAAAAGGGATTATGAGCACAGAAGAAATCGATTAACACAGAATTACGATTTTGTTTTGTTTTGTTTTACGGCATATCAAACTAAATGGGTCATTTAATGCCGACAACTTTTTTTTCTGGTAAAATTTTTCCTTTCTCAAAAATCTATTTCTGTTAATATTTTTTCCACAAAAATGTATAGCTCGTAATATTATTTTTTTTCCAAAAACGTATAGCTGATAACGCTATTCTTTAAAAAAAACAAAAAAAAAACACGTATAACTGGTAATATTATTTTTTTCAAAAACGTACTACTGGCAACATTATTTTTTCAAAAACTACTTATCAAAGGCCTTGCTCTTGGATGTAGTTTTTTTGTCTTACCCATGACGCGGATGAAGTTTATCGTCATACCCAGGACGCGGATGTAGTCTGAGTGTTAACTATTTGCTTATAGCTGGGTCCCTAAGAGGTGCTACCACTCCGGGTCAGAGAGGACCTGGGCACACCAGCAATTAAAAGGTGATTCCAAAGGCTCCTCAAAACCTCCTGATCAGAGGCCTTGCTGTTGGACGTAGTTTATCGTATTACCCAGGACGCGGATGTAGTTTATGATCATACCGAGGACGAACAAAATTTAGATTTTTTAAGATTAACGTTCATGGAAAGCAAAAATCCGGGAGACATTTCCACAAAGATGAAGTGCGATATAAGAAAGTGTTAGATCTACCAATTCCAGAAGCAAAATGGTGAGACCTACCTGCCATTATAGTAATGCGATTAACAATATAATTAGATTTTTGAAGAGAAAAGTTGAAGAAAATTGCACAAGCGAGAAATGTAAGAGCATCAAATGTCTGTATAGAACATTCGGTTAAATCAGGTAATTTCAGTTCTAAAATGGTGAGATGCAGCTGTCAATCAAGTATTGCGTTTGAATTCGGAACTTCTTGTTAAAGATAAAAGCACATCAGAAGAATTGCCATGGAAATATTTATATAAAAACACTGTGAAGATACATTCCAGCGGTAGAAGAGTGACATCGTTTTTCCAGCTATGGACGAATGGTTGACTCATAAATATGTAAATCTGATTGGAACAGGAAATATTGTCTAGCCAGACACAGTGAAGCATCTCCCTACCAGCAAACCTAGCAACTGATTCAATATAATCTTTTCACTTCATGTCAGCGGAAAGCGCTAGCCCGAGAAGGCATAATGAGTCAATTGCCTTGAGGTTTTCACCAGCCATGCTGACAGAAAAGAGGAAAGGTTCTCTCAGACTATTAATAGAGACTAGTTTCGTTCTGGGGTGTTTAACATGAACAAGCTATTCCTTGTCCGAACCAACAGAATGGTAATTTTCTAGATCAACTACTAATATGACCGTATCGAAATGATCAGGCTTACTATTAGGACATGGGTAAATAACTGTGTCTAAGTCCAAGGAGAGAGCCCTGTGAAAGACCTTCAGTAATGGAAACCGATCTGGAAGTGTGACAATTCGAGAAATATTTCATTTCTTGATTGATAAGAAAAACTGTATCTGTTCAAAATTTTGTCCAGAATTAAGATAACCATTCAACTTGTGAACAAGATCAGTATGAAAAATGTCTTCGACATATCCAAATAAACAGCCTTAATTTCACCATTTTTTTAGGAAACATCTGTGAAGTGATCAAGTCAAAGTTGATTAGAGCCTCTACTTCTTTGCCAAAAAGACGTAGAAGACTACAAGAACGATAGTTATAAGGATCAGATGTTTCGCCTGAATTTTTAAAGACTAGAACTGCATAAGAGGATTTCCAACTAGCAAGCAAGCAAAATGCAACAAGGTATTTATTAGAGACTTTACGGTGAACAGGAGGCAGTTGAGGAACACGTTTATTAAGGACTATTTACGGGATACCATACTTTGTGAGAATCCAATTTAGAGACAATAGCATGGACGAATTTATATGCATGTCAGTCAAAAGAGACAGTTTTAAGCGGGAAGTTAGCTAAAGATACTTCAGATAAGTCAAGAGTAGAATTCGAAGAGAATTTACGAGGAAAACATTCTTCTTTATCAGCGGATTTTAGCACCCCAAATTGAGTGAAGAGATGAGGGATCAAAGACTTATTTAAGAGACTAAGAGTCGTCATTTTTCAAGGAGAGCCAAACTTATCACAGGATACATGGTGACTCATTCTATCAGCAAACGGGGAATTTTTTGAGGATATGTTACAAGTATTATGTTGTAATTGAATGTCCCACACTCCTATGGGGAGTGACTATATCATTAGCCATATATAGTGAGCACAGGCTATACCAGGAGGCTTGCTTCGGCAATTAGTTGGAGATTCGTCTCCAGCTAAGCTTGTCGAACTCTCTGCCGTCAGGCGGAGAGGAAACCAGATGAGGCTATGCCGAAAGGCAGAGTCACGTCTGGGGTGGTAGACAGCTACCCACCTCGTTTTTAACGGGGTCTCCGGGGAATTTTTGCTCGAGCCTATGGGCTCGGATACCCCACGTTAAATATGGTCTTGTGCCATATCTGACCGAGTGGAGCGGTTTGCAAATATCCTTGCTTCGGGAATTACTAGCCTGCCACCCGATTCCCTCTCTTTCAGTAGTGTATTTTCTTTTACAATGAACCTCTCTTTCTTTCTCCTACGCGCGTATCGCTGTTCCTTCACTCGAGTACCACCTTAATCTGTTTGTAACCTATTTAAGGATACAACATATTACGAACAAACAAAAAGACGCGTCTGATCGGACCAACACTCCGATACTGTTTCAACACGTAAGCTAAATCGGCTGAATCGGCAGGTATATAAAGGGGCTTCACTTGATATTAACGAGAAGGTAAAAAATTATCGATGGCAGCTGGGATCCTGGATGATATCTCTATGGCATAATTTTCAATTCTCACTACTAGTCTATTTGTTGTTTTTGAATTATATCGCTGAATAAGTTAATATTTATGTACATAATTTGCTTTCGTAAAGCAATTAAAACGTGATGCGATGTTGAATAAGGGATGAAGAATATTAATTTAAATTACTGTTAGCAATATTCACTTATTTTATCCACAATGAAAAAAAAATTGTAAAACAATTTAGTTTTAAATCAATAAAAACATATTAATAATAAAAATCTTATACTCAACGCTTGTTGTAATGTACAACATAACATTTTTAAAAGAATTATATATATATATATATATATATATATATATATATATATATATAAAAGTCAGGGCCCATTCAAGTACTTTTAAAAGAAATTAATTGAAGTTAATCTACTTCTCAAGTCGATAAGTTCCACTGTCGTATACAACATTCACAAGTGGGAAACACGCCCTACCAATACATACAAAGAAATTCTCAAAACCATAGTGAGTAAAGTCAGAATGTAAGTGTCTGAACAGAACGACCTATAGATGTACATTTTTCAACTTGTAGAATATTGCAGCGGAAATTATTACACTGACTACTCATCACCAGTCTCATGACCAGTTATGTCCAAAGTTTCGTCACATCTTAGTAGATCCTCATTCTTGCGCACCGTGCCTCACTTCAAGCAGATTTAGCGGAGTCCATACCTCACCAGGTCAGAATACAGTCGACGTACAAATCAAATGTTCACTAATAAAATGAATAGTATTAAACATTGCAGCGCATATGAGCTGTACTGGCTCTTTTTATTATCTCAATTGACATTTTTTCCGATAACTTCTCAGTGAAGGAAACGGACAAGTGAGTGAAAGTGACCTCCCTGTCCTAGCAGATGCAAAACCACGTTTTTAAGAGACAAAATTATTCAGTGAAAGATTTAGATGGAAGAAATATATTTTTGTCAGGAAATCTCACCTTCTCGCTAATTTCAACGTCATCAATTCACAGGCCAATAAAAATGCACCGCTACATTATTCGTTCTTTTTCCTTTTTTTTTATCTCCGGCAAATTGTATCGGTATTTCTTTTCTTTAGTTCTGATATTCCTTCTTCTTTTTTTTCCTAATTATTAACGTTATTTTTTTTTTATGCATACATAACCGGCATCGTTACGTTAGTGGAACAATGAACACAATGCAAAATATGGAAACATTCCATCGAAAACGTGATACTATTGAGATGGATACATGGTTTTATAAGAATCCTTTAGAGCAGCAGATGACTGATTCTTATTTTGAATGAGTAGGAAAATTTTTCTAAATTATAAGTGCATATATCGAAATATATATTCATTATGTTCTCCAGTTTTAACTGGATAGGTGATTGATTTTCCAAGGTCAGAGCACAAAACATACCTCGGAAACTATCAAGCAATCGGTATAGAAGTGAATGACAGAGTTAATCAAACAGGTTTCTCAAATGCCTAATATAAATTCGATTGGGCACATGTGACATGAATTGAAAACGCCTATTCAAAAAAGTAATATGAATTATTTGAGACAATACAACATAGAGGAATGCTCGAAGTATCCACCTTCATTTAATCTAACCTGCGAGAAATTACTGGCTTTCATTATCATGGCTGATGCGAATCTTCAGGAGGGTGTCTTCACTAGCTAACATTCTCTACTGACATGAAGCGGAAGGATTATATTGTATCACTTTTTAGATCGGCAGCAGGTTGGTTCACTGTATCGTATCAGAAAATATTTCTCTCCAGAATCTATTTTACATATTTATTAGTCTATCATTTGCCCATGCACTTAATATTGCTCCCACATTTGGTCCGCAGTTACTACTATGTATTTAAAGATTTTTGAAGAAGAAGAATCTGGAATTTTATTCGTTCTGTTATTGACCTGGAATTTTGGATTCAGTAACTTTCCTACTGTCGTAATATATCAGGTCATCCCATAAGTTCTGTCCGAATTTCGACTAAAGAAAACAAGTGACCAAATGTTACATTTAATTACAGATTCAATCAACAATGTATTTTCCCTGATTATCTATGACTTTCTTCCATCTATTAACAAGCTTTCTAATTCCATTACTGTAAAATTCTTTTGGCTTTGATTCGAAGAACACACAAATGTCAGTTTTAACCTCTTCCTGTGTTACAAAAGCTGTTTCTTCCAAATGATTCTGTAAGCTACGAAACAAATGGTAGTCTGAAGGAGCAAGATCGGGAGAATAAGGGGGATGAGGAATTTTCTCCAAACCAAATTCTTTGATCTTTTGTGACGTGATTCTTGCTGTGTGTGGTCGCGCATTATCCTGATGAAACATCACCCCTTTTCGATTCACTAGAGAAGGTCTTTTTTTTCCTCAAAGCTTGGTTTAAACGCTCTAATTGCTGACAGTATATTCGAGCATTAATTGTTGTATTAGTTGGTAAAAATTCAAAGTGGATTATTCCTTGGCGATCCCACCAGATTGAAAGAAGAACCTTTTGCCCATTAAGTTCCCTTCTCGGGTGTGGCTGGGGTTCTTTCCCCTTTACCAAGCCACTGTCTATGATGCTTAACATTTCGATAAAAGATTTTTCGTCAACAGTCACAAGTCTATCCAAAAAAGGTGAAACAAGTTGGCGGAAATGGAGAGAAGAACAGATGTCAACTCGGGATTTGAGGTTGTTTTCAGACAATTCATGAGGCACCCATTTTCCAAGTTTAGGAACTTTTCCAAGTTGATGAAGATGACGATGAACAATTGTATGGTTTGAATCGAGAACCCCTGTCAATTCGTCAACTGATAAAGCAGGATTTTCTTCAAGGGCTGCTTCAAGAAGCTTTTCATCAAACTCAACTGGACGTCCTGTTCGATTTTCATATTCAAGGGTGAAATTTCCACCTCTGAATTTTGCAAACCATCTTCTGCAAGTTCTTTCATTCACACATTCCTCTCCATAAACTGAGTGAATGGTTCTAGCCGCTTCGGCTGCTGAGTTTCCTTTCTTGAACTCATGAAGCATTATGTGCCTCAAATGATTCTTGGGTACTTCCATATTATCAGGGTTTTAACCAAACAAAATTTAATTTTATTGTTCTCTGAAGTAAAATTTGATCAGTTTAAATGAATCTAAACATAAAAATAATGTTCAGCTCTATTAGACATTATAAAATACTCTTTAAATTTCGTTCATTTTAACAAAAAGTTAAAATTCGGACAGAACTTATGGGATGACCTGATAGATTCCCTTTCTATGTATATTTTCATGGTAATTGTTCTTATGAACTTTACTCTATGGTACCTTGGCTTTATAGGTGAATTGGCTAGATGTAATCGCAAGTTCTATGTTAAGAGAGTCTTCTTTCGCACTTCTCGCTTGTGGATACTTGTTCCGGTTCTATGCTTTCTAGTCAACTTTGATCTTCCAAAGTTTAAATACAAAGTCACTCATTTTATACTGTTATTTGGATTCAATTTTTTTATTTTTCTTTCTCCTTAATAATGATTAACCTTTATCGTATTCCTTCACACTCAAAAAGTCCTTGTGTCTCAGTGGCTTTACTGTCTTGACTGCGGCGGATTGATTAAAAAAACAAAACAAAATTGTTTTTTCAAGTTTATTTCGGTATAACTAACTGGAAAATATAAACAGAATAATGCCGGTTTTGAATATTTTCGTTTTCAATGATATATATATATATATATATATATTGAGGAAAGAAAAATTATATATATCATTGAACGCTAAAAAACTTCGTTTGTGGTTATAAACGTATACAAAGTAAACAGGGAAGTATACATACATTTAAACATAAGTCTATGCTTCTTGTGTGATAGTAATAGTAACAAAATGTAAGAAAGTAACTATGAAAACAATGTTAAAAAACGAGTAAATAATACAGTTAGTATTTCTTCGTTGTTCACCAGACCTAATCTCGCTTAAATTCAATTATAATAATAAAAAGAAGGAAGCTTTGAAGTTTGCATAAAGAACAGCATTCACGTTCACCGTAAATGTTTCTTTCCGGTTTCTGTTTATCTGATTATTACATGGAAATAGGTTTCTCGCTATATTAGAATCTCTCTGCCTATAAAAAAAGTTCTTTATTAGCATCGCTATCAGCGTGAAAGGTGTGTCCAACACGATGCTTCATTTTAAGTACTGGCGCAAAGATGAAGCCGTTTCCATTACTTTCTTTCTGCAACATTTTCATTCATATTCGTAAGACGGGCAAGAAAGCTTTGAGATGAGTCTTCTGCAATGTTTTCCTAGTTTCATTAAAAAAAAATTGGGGTTTTTCCGTGTGTGACACTCTCAGCCAGGCTTGCCCTGGCTTGTATTGATCAGTTTAAGCTATCATCACGCTAGTTGCGTGCTATAAATTCTTCGGACATGTTTGGTTTAACTTCGTTTTTTTTCTTTTGTTTTAGCGGTTTTTTTTTTTATTGTTTCGACCGTTCTGTCGAAACAATTGGTTTAACTTCTTTTTTTTGTTTTTGTTTTAGCGGGGGTTTTTTTGACCGTTCTGTCATCAGCAAATGGAATTCTTCCTTACAAGAATATTACTCTATGTATTTTTTCTTCTAATTTCATGAAGGTTATCTGGAATTTTAATACTTTCACACCAATCAAAGCGATAAGGCCACTATAACGCAAGGGTTTACTAAGAGTGAAAGGGAATGAGATGACTGAGTAGAAAGGGCAATGAAAGAACATGGTTCATGAA
Organism: Acanthosepion pharaonis; assembly: GCA_903632075.3. Classification (NCBI taxonomy): domain Eukaryota; kingdom Metazoa; phylum Mollusca; class Cephalopoda; order Sepiida; family Sepiidae; genus Acanthosepion; species Acanthosepion pharaonis. The sequence goes on along the minus strand of CAHIKZ030005518.1, from coordinate 1,123,507 downwards.
GACAGAAGGTGTTGATTGACATTGCATTCAAATTTGTGAATATTGTAGATGGAGGAAGCAAGAAACTGGAAATAATGCAAGGAATGCAAAGAAAGCAAACTTAATATAGAAATGAGAGTTACAAGTTCAACAGAAAAACGGTGAAAGCTTATTGCCAATCTAATCAGTTATGTGCCATGCGTGATACACACTTTGGCGATCATGTATCTTTCGATATATGACTGACAAGGCAGATTTTTCCTCGCAGTATGTTGCTATTTCTTTCTGCGGTAGACCAATTGCCATCTCAGGCTATAGTGTGTAATTTCTGTATTTCCATGGTTCTTCAGTTATTCCTAACAATACGTTGCCTTTGCTATCTGATTTCTTTTACAGTGGCTTGGTATATTGTTTTTACCATATTCATTCCTTATTCTGCGGGTTTAATTTCTGCAGATGATTTCTTGGTTATTTCTCTGTTGTGCTTTTGTATTATTCTTGTTTTCTCAATGGAACTAAAGCTGATTTTTAATGTTTCTGTTGAATATTTCGTGGAGATTGTATGAAGGTGGGAATTGTTTGTGTATGACTTTGGTGAATATTTTAAATATATTTAAACATCCGCTGTCTCCAATTTTGTATAAGGCTCCCTAACACTCTTTTGTTTTATTGCTTACAGTTTAATTAAATATGGCGGCTGATCGTGAAACGTGAGCAAATTTTCGCTATGAAAATGGCTGGTATGAAGAATTGTGAAGTTTCAAGAAGAGCAAAGAAACATATCATATGCACATTCAGCAGGAAACCGTTCGGTTCGTACCAAGCGACAGGCTGAAGCTGTCAGGAAGAAGTTGAAGAGAAACCCACGCAGATGAATAAGGAAGATGGTAAAGAAGCTATATATTTCGAATAGGCCGTTAAGGGAGATTGTTAAAGAAGATTTCGCAGTAAAATGATATTAGATTCAAAGATGAAAGCTGCTCTCAAGTGTCTCCCGTATAAAACAACTTGACAGAGGGAAGAGAATACTGAAGAAGATGTAACGCGCCGAAGACAAAGTCTTCGTTTGAAGGGACTAGAGGTTTTTCACTGTAGATGAAGTGGTCAATTCCCAAGACGATAGGGTTTACGCCAACACACCAGGAAGTATTCCAGAAAGTGTCAGAACACATTTCACGCGGTAGAATTCACTGCTATCATGGTTTGATGTTTCGAAATTGACGTTGGTGATCATTGAATAAAAAAGGGGGTATGAATAATATAGTTTACCAGAACATGTTTGGAGAGAAATGTGTCAGCCATATTTGAAAATAACTGTCTTCACCCAAGGCGGAGAGTTGGCACTCAAGGTTAGAGATGGTGAAAAATTTATGCACTTAAGTTGAAAAGAAATTAAGAAATATTAATCAAAAACTAAAATATTTCATTTTTTTTTTTAATGAATAATGCGTATTTTTTTATGACACACTCGGTATCGGTGTGTGTGTGTATCTCTCTCTCTCTCCCTCTCTCTCTCTCTGTATGTGCGGTGTGTGTGTGTGTGTGTGTGTGTGTGGTGAAAGAAATCCTATATGTATATTACCGAATCTCAGAGCCATATCTTTTTTTAGAAATATTGAAAAGGCTTGATTGACAATTGCAACGTAGATATCAACGTCATTTCGTATATGTCAATGATAGATAAGGATGTAAACATTCATATAAAAATCTTTTTTTTTCTTGGCTGACTGGTGCTACACTTTTTATAAAAGAGGGAATCAGGTGTGTCATATATTCTACCGGCTTACCGTTTAATAACTTCTTGCTAAATCCGTCCAGTCCACATACATACATCGATACAAACACAGAAATGATTCTACATTAGCTTTGAGATGGTATTGAAGAACGACTGCTATAAAAAAAAATCTGGTGAATTCTTTGTTTTTTCTGAAGAGATGCCGTCAAAGATTAAGTTGCTAAGAATATTTCAGATCTCGAACAACCTGCTAGTTTTTTGGGCTGTTTTATTTTTCACTGAACCCAAAGGTGCTATCGTGTCGAAAATATTATCTCCATTTTCTTTCTGACACACATATCCATACAGTTATTGCTCTGTTGTTCGATTAATCAATATCTTTGTTTACAACTGTAGAATTATTGGCGCAAATCGTTTGGAGTGGCTTTTTTCTTTGGCAAAATTTGAAAACTGATGTTTATATTCATGTGTTTTTTTTCTTTCATCCATGATAGTGGCATAGATAATTTAATATGTATAATAATATATAGAAAATATTTTATTAGAATTTCTTATTGGTAAACAGTTTTCATTTTGGATAAATAACAGCGTACCAGCAAAACATACTGGACACCTGTTATTTGCAGTTATAAGTGGTCGGTATATTCATTGATTTGCAAGTGGCTGTAGGTTCGAGCAACTCATAATGCCTTTTTGGTTTCAGTTTTCGTTGGCATGAAGTGGAAGGATTATAGTCAATCAGTCACTAGGCCTGCTTCGAGGAAAATCAGTTCACTATGACGTTCTAGATATTTCATCCAGCAAAAATATCCAACTTACACGTATATGATTCTATTAGTCATTTGTGTATATTAATACCAAATCTGGTGCAGTTCTCCTGCTATATATCTCGAACGGGTCAGATTGAATCTGCTATGTTATCGATCCTGACCTAGACTCTCGCCTTCAGTTAGTTTATCATTGTTATCTAGTGGCTTCCGTCTGGATTTTCTATAAATAATTCCATGAAAGATTTTTTTTCTTATGAATTGGCTTCGACCTCACGAATTTAAGTGTAGTCTACATTGGCAACTACGTTTCACTGTTTTACGGTTGAAATAACTAAATATACCCGCAAGCTCTATTATAATAATTTCTTCTTTCGCACAATTGTAAATCTCTTCTGGTTTCTAGTTTCTTTCTTTCCTGTCAACTACGACATTCAGCATTTTAAATGCAACATGACACGTTCATATCCCTCTTTCTGAATCTTTTTTTATCCTTTCTCCTCACTAACTTGTAATCCTTTTCTTTCCAATTCAATAAAACTTTGCGTCTTAGTGCCTTTATCGCCTTGGCGTGAATTAACTTAAAGGATAAACCTTGGCACATTAAATAATATCCATTATTATTCTCCCAGAACCGCCTGTCTTTTATGGCTCTCAGGAAAATTTGGCTATTAGCTGTGCCCCATCCTTTCATCCTTGACCTATTTAGATGGTTAACTTAACGGAAATGATATATAGGAATGGGAGGGGAGTGGGGAGAAAAGAAACAAGTCAACCTTAACAAGTCAAGGTTCGGTCACTCCTCCTACCCCAATATAAAGCATGCTTAAGAGAGATATGGAATTAACCCCTCCCTATACTCTACCTTGTCTCTTTAACTATAACTCTCAACCCCCTGTTAAATTACAAAAATTACACTACCCATCAATTTCTAATACCATTTTTCCTTTCATTTCGTTGTTGGAATTGTTACCTGATGATCCCGAGTCCTTTAAAAAGGATTTTGGTGAAATAAATTATTGTAATGGTACCTTAAAGTGGTCTGTTTTTCATTTCCAAGTTCTTCGTAACTTCATAAAGTTATATGTCTGCAAATTATTCGTTTTTGAGTTATAAAGTTTAAATAAACTTTACGGTAGATGGTGCTGTGTGGCCATTTAGACTAGGTTACATTTGTCATTCGTATAGGTTTATGGCTAGTCAGTGTTCAACGTTTAACGTGCGTAATAGTGAATTAACTCAGAATTGTTCCGTTTAACAATGGCAGGATATTCATATCGTGTGTGTGTGTGTATTTGTGTGTGTGCTTGATTGCGTGTGTGTGATCCTTTAAAGGAACTGATAATGCTACTAAGACTCCAGATATTTCTGGGAGTGGAAGAGAATTATATTAACAGTCTGCATATTCTGCTTGTCATATCCTTATTAAATGGTAGATTGACATATACCCCTTTTCCAATCTTTGATTTCGTAAATATTCTACTGATCTTAATAAATATTTGCTTGAAATGGTATCAGCTCCATTTTAATGCTCTTTCATAAGCCGTTTTTGAATGATTGATTCTAGAATTTACTGATGCAGGATGCGATGGATGAATCGCCGTCTAAATTATACTAAAATGGAAATAACACTGATATCTCATTTGTACAGATATATTTACCAAAATTGCATAAGTCTTGAACTATTAAAGAGAAAGTGTGTTTAATAAAATCGACATTGGCTTTAACCACGGCCTTTAGACGACATCAAAAACTCTTGATTCTCTTATGGACGTTCTACTTGTTTATGTGAGTGAATGCTGACATAATCCTTGTCTTAAGCCCACCTTTGTTTTTACAAGGAATTTTTTGGTCTCTCGCACAACTGATTCACACGCATAATAACCAAGGTGATTGTAGTTTGTGGAGTTAGGTGACCAGGAGTGATGTGGTGGCAGAAATTGTCTCAGAGCCATTAATGGGTTCTCCTGTTTATGTGGCAAGGTGTTGAGTCTTGTTGTCAGACATAGGGTCTCCTAGCAGCCACCCACTTGACAGAGCAACACTAACCTCCTCAAGACTCTTGATGTAGTCCTCAGTGTTGAGTCTGATGCTCTCAGCAACAAATTCAGAAGTTATCAGAACGATCAGAGTGTATTTTTCGGACTGCAGTACCTTCGTAGTGAACATTAGACTCACTGTTTCATCTTGACTGATCTCAGAAATCTGACAGTCCCTTTATTTACCCAAATCTTCTCATTGTGGTATAATATCGACTTGTGACTATGTTTCATAATGGTGATTTTTGCCCCTGATATGTTTGCGTATTATTTTTTCATCTTCTAAGATTTGGTTATCATATCCTCTCATATAGATGGATAAAAATGAGGCAAAGTATAGTTTTCATTATCTTTAATATTATTGAATAAATCTATTTCCCCGTTTGGCTTTCCCCACTTTTTTATATTCTATGCTTTACGGGGGATTTTGAATAGAGAGTTTTGAAGTTGTTAGATTCATCGATATAAAATGAGCTTTTCTCTTAATTTTGTTTTGATGTTCTTTTAGAATGATATAGGACGGTGTTTTACCATTACACATGACCCGAATGTTGACTTTTTAGTTTAGATATCAGCTGTTTAGCTCCTGTTTTTACTTTTCGTGTGACATCATTCCGTGGAGTTTTAATCAAATTTTGTAACATCCTTATCAAGTTCTTTTAGATTGTGCAACAGAAATACTTCCCACATTTTAAAGTTTGACAAAAAGACCAAGGTAACTGCTAATCAAAAATATTTCACTGTTATTCAAATAAAATGCTACAGGTTTTAGGCATTTTGTTTTTGTTATATTCCATACTAATAAGAATATATACTTCACAAACACGGTGGATAAAATAAGTAATGGTTTATTGTAAATAACCTTTACAATAAGAAATAAGGTAGCAGTTATGCGCACGGTCGTCGCAAGTCAATCCAGTAGTGAGTGCTGCTATAGGAAAGTTGGTGGTTCTCGCGTAAGTTTGACTTGTACTCATCAGATTCCAATTAGACGTTATCTAGCAACTGCACCTCGCAGTTACATATGGCAAAAGGCTGAATTTAATGTAGGATTCCTGAGCACGTACGCTCGGCCAAAAAAATCCCCGTATACACTCCATAAACGGGATCGGGTCTGTCTATATCCCCGGACGAGATTCTGCCCTTCGGCATAGCCTCGTCCGGGTTCCTCTCTGCTTAAATGCAGAGAGTTCGACCAGCACAGCTGGAACAGATTCCAGCTAGACGGTATCTAGTATCTACCTCACGCAGTAGCATGTGGCACAAGGCTGAATTTAATGGCTGGTTCCCGAGCACATGGGCACATGGGCTCGGCCAAAAAAAAAACCCGTAGACCCCGCATAAATGGGATCGGGTCTGTCTACCACACCGGACGAGATTCTGCCCTTTGCATATCCTCTTCCGGGTTCCTCTCTGCCTGCCACGGGTAGAAAAGGTTCGAGCTAGACTTCTGTAGTCCATTGATTTACAGATATATATAGGTAGTTACTACCTATTGTGTAGTTACTCAGGGAGTTGACAAGTTATTCCATTACATCAGTTTTAAAAATGACATCTTCCAAATTGTGGTCTCAAATCTAAATAAAACTTTGTAGATGATTTCTAAAGTTTTCCATTACGTGAAAGTTCGAGCGATCCGAGTTCTTCCAGATAGCATTCTTTTAAGCGCTTAACCTATGGCCCTGAAATGTCCAACCTATAACAGTGTGTACTTTCAATCCGAAACAGAATCCTTCCGTCGTAACATGGAATGAACAGGAAAAGCTTTCTGTATTGCAATTACAGATTCACCAGTCTTATAAAAAACATTTCAACAGCAAACGCACGTTAGTCACCAGTCCAAACCATGATAGTAACTGATGGTTTCCCGAAGACAAATGCTAAGTGATTAGCTAGATGAATACAGCATTGCCATTTGCCTAAGTTCAGTAGCACCAGACAGATGACAGTTTTTTTTACCGTCATCTGTACATGTTCAGTTTCCATTTATACAGGGTGTTCATAAAGTTCGTGTGCACTTTAAAAAAATTCATAACTTTGTTTGTATTTGCGATAGAAATAATTTGTAAAAACGATTAGAAAGAAGTAAATCTATATTTTTTAGGTTTTATTGAAATTTTATTTAAGTTTCCAAATGTCCTCCATCATTAGCAATACAAAGGGTAATACGATTTTGAAGTTCACGGAAAACATTTGCCATCTAATTTAAAGTAATGCCTGAAATCACATTAGTTATTTTAGATATACTTAAAACTAGGTACATTAAACTTTATAACATTTTTTTTACAGATTATTTCTATCGCAAATACAAATAAAGTAATAATTTTTTTAAAGTTCACATGAACTTTATGGAAACCCTGTATATCAACTGGCAAAAAATAACATTAAATGCTTATCAAATTTTATTGCAGTCTGTGTACAATTTTTGCTTGAAATATCTCTTGATGTATCATTCTTGAATTTCTAATCTACAGCAAAGTAAACATATCCCTTACGTCATTTTAGAAGCTAGAAATTACAGAAATTTGCGGTGGTCATTTCATAATCATCTTGAGTTAGCATTTGTTCATTATTTTGTTATTGTTCTTTTCATTCTTTGTCTTGAGAAAATGAAACGCTTTCGTTAAATTAAATGCTCAACCGTCTTAATGAGATTAAGTTTATACACATGAATCCCTGGCAGGCGTATATTTTTTAGTAAATACTGGAACACGAATTCTTCCATGCTTGTATAGACAATTAAATATAGCAATGAAATAAAGCTCAACTGCTTAGCGCAGGATTTCGCATTACGAATAATAAAAATTAATTATTTAATTAAAATGTAATTCTAATTAAATGTAGGCTATCTTTTTTTTTAATACAGTTCTCAATATCTAGCGGGTTGATTCAAATGTAGTGTAAATGTTACTAATTTGGATCTTATTTAAAAACTGAGACAAGCATCCGCGTAAATAAAATTTTCACGTGGATAAAAGTGATATTACTTCTTTTTCTTCTTCTATTTGTCATATCCCTTTAGTAATGTTGGCGATCATGGCTCTCCACAATTTCCTGTCCTTTGTAGCTTTTAGACAATTTAGTCGTTTTTAATCTCTCTTAAATCTTGTTCTGACTCCATTTACGCAACATTATTAGGTCGGTTATGTGCTGATTTCCTCTGTCCATCTTATGTGAGTGTGTCTATTAAAATAACATATAAACAAAAAACATATTAAATAATTGTCGAATTTAGAATTTCAGAATATAGGTATGTATGTAAATATGTGTGCAGGTCTATACACCCTGTCTTAAGTTATTAAACAAGTCATATAAACTTCAATAATTCAAATTTGGTTTGAAAAATTGTTAAATTTTAAACAATCAATTTACATATGTAAACAAGGCCAGAGTTAAAAGTTTAGGCAGTATTAATATGTTTTATTGACGCGATTAAACCTATTTGGTGTATTCTAAAACACTGCTGTCTGAAGTTATTAGGCAAAACCAAATAATCACATTTTACTCCAATAAAAATATAATAAACAACAAAAATCTTCTCATCTTCTCAATAACGTTCAGTAATTTATTATTGATTGATTTTGTTAATTCTATTATTTCAGCAGGTTCAGTTTCCGACATGGTAGTTTCAATTGCCTCCTATGGGACTATTTTGTTGTTATATTGTTTGCCACCTTCATACAATTTGATCCTCACACATGACCATAGATTTTCGATTGGATTCAGATCAGGACAGAGATTGAGAGAATATAAACAGAAAATCAGAACTTTGGTATTTTCAGCTTTATTTGGGTCGATAGTCATTGGTCGGTCATTTACCACGTGCATTAAAACCGTCGATAATTCTATATTTAAAAAGTAACAATTTTAGTATGTCTAAGCGGGCATCGGATGGTAATGAGTTTCCTAATTGCATAGGTATGTCAGTGTAGTAGGAGGATTTCTAATATCTTCCCCTTTCCAGCGCAGCGCAGTCGGATAGCACTACATTTATTCTGAGAGTGATTTTATATATGTAATCTTTGTATTAGATAAATATAAGTTAGTTCCTTTAAAGAAGGGTTGCAATGTAATGTAATGTATAAGGCATCTATTTTCTGTTGGTAATAAAGTTATTATTAAGCTTTCAAAGGTTTACCCCTTAAAGCATTGTTTGTGTTTTTTTAATTAGGGTGGCTTTATTAAAATCAATGTTAGTCCCAGTATCGTTCCTGCGCAATATGTGAATGTTAGATTGTTTGTCCAAACGCAAATCTCTCTTGTGTTCGTAGATTCTGAATTTTAAATCACGTGATTTCTCCCCTGCATAAACATTTATGGATTGTAAAAAATCTATTTGTGTTGAGTTCATTTTTCTTTCTAATTATATATTCGATCGTCTTAAAGGTGGTGTTAACGATCCTAGTATTAAAGTTGACTAATTTGTTTGCGAGTTTAGTAGAAAGAGTTTTGAGGGGTAGGATTATGAATCTTGTGCTAATTGTGGAGTCTGGTTTTGTGGATTTTGTAGGTAGGCTTTCCTACCGCCAAGTCAACACTCCTCCTCCTTCTCTTGGACATGAGTAGAGGCTTACGCGTTGTTTCTTGTTTAGGAAGGGGTTCCCGGTACTCTTTCTCTCTCTGGCCTCTGTATTAGTGCAGCTCTGTTTCTCCCGTGATGTGTGCAGTCTGTGGCATTACCTCTTCATTCTGAGGGTACACGGTTGACAGTTCTCTGGTTGCTGTTTCCAACTGGTAGTTAGGAGCCCTAACTTGCGTAGCGTTTTGAGCGGCCGCTCTGATCAAGAGTTGTATAATACCGGGGTGTTTGTAGTGCCATGTCGCGCATGGAAAGGTGTCCCTACAGTCACCTCCGGTGAGCAAACCTGAGGCCACATTATGATGCAGGTTGTACCAACTCCTCTCTGCCCACGTCACGGTTGATAACTGTCTGCTTCTTTTACTTCGGGACTTTTCATCTTCCAACCAAAATTCCACATGACTTACAAAGAGCGAAAAAGTAATCCTAAACCAGCCTCTCAAAAATCACCTAAACCTCTCAACATTTCGTTCTCCAACATCTGTGGCATTAGAACAAATTTCTACAGTATGGAATCTTTCCTCACTGCAAACTACACGGATATACTGGCTCTCTGTGAGACCAACCTTGTCCCGTCTACCCGCTCCTCTGATCTCTCGATCCCAGGCTACCTTCCTCTCTTCAGAAAAGACTCTCTAACCTACATGCACGGTCTTGGTGTCTACGTCAAGGAACATCTCCCTCTGGCCAGAGAGTTGTCTCTCGAATCGCCAGACTATTCGTACATGTATCTCCGACTGTCTCTTCTCAATGCGGTAAGCTATCTCTTCTTCCTTTACCACTTTCCATCCTCTCAAGACTGTGGGATACTCGATAGCATTTCTGACAAAGCTCTCTCCCTCCACCCGTTTGCTCACATATTTGTGTTTGGCGACATTAAGACCCATCATACCATGTGGCTTAAGAATGCTACTACTGACCACGCAGGCATTCAAACGCTCAAGTTTTCAGTCTCTCAATCCCTCACGCAGATAGTTAACTTACCCACTCGTTTTGCCTTCAACCGGGATCTCGATCTCTGTTTTACCTCCATCCCCGAGTCCTGCAGCGCCACGCAACTCTACCCTCTTGGTAACTCTGATCATGCGGTAGTATCTGTTAAAATCTGCTTCAACTCCACCCCCTGCGAAAAACCTCCTACCACTAGAACTTCGTTCTACTATCAAACGAGCTGACTGGAACTCGTTCCGTGATTTCACCTGCGATGTTCCCTGGTATGTTGCCGTTACGCTCCCCGTCCAAGAATGTGCTTCTGAGGTCTCATCCTGGGTTAAAGCTGGAATCGACGCTTTCATCCCCTCAAGGAAATATAGGGTCAAGTCGCGTTCCTCCCCCTGGTTCTTCGTTGCTTGCTCAGTCGCCATCGCCCATAGGAACCACTTCGTTCACCTATTTCGTAGCGAAATGTCTGATTGCAATAGACGCCTCCTGGCCTCCGACCGTAACGAGTATAAGCGTGTCGTCGACGATGCTAAATCACTATTTGCTGATCGGATGAGGGAGCGTATTGCATCTCGCAAATTTGGCTCCAAAGATTATTGGCGTCTCTGCAAGAGCGTATTGAATAATTGCAAACCCTCTATACTTCCTTTGTTCAACCAGTTCGACCTCCTCTGCCGACAAGGCTGAATGCTTTGCTCGGAAATTTTCATTCAACTCGATGTTCGACTCTTCCGGTGTACCCATACACGAATTCCCTCTTAGAACTGAGGCCCAATTGAGTGGGTTACACATAACCCCGTCTTTGGTATTAGGGATTATCTCTAATTTAGACCCCAACAAGGCTAATAGTGGAGTTGGGATACCAGCCATTGCCTGGCGCCCGCCCTCTCTAAACTCTATAACTACTGTCTTCAAGAACTCTGGCGACCCCTCTGACCCTTCTAACTACCGTCCTATCAGTCTCCTACCCATCTTCGGCAAAGTCTTCGAAGCCCTAATCAATACCGAAGTGGTTAACCACCTTACATCCCATGATCTGCTCTCAGAGACGCAATATGACTTCCGTTTTGCCCGATCTCCAGCTGATGTGCTTACGGCCATCACTGAAACAGTCTATCAAACCCTTCAAAGTAACGGGGAAGCTCGTGCCGTGGCCCTAGACATCTCCAAAGCGTTTGATAGGGTTTGGCATGCCGTCCGTCTTCGCAAGCTCCAGGGTTATGGCATTACGGGTCGATTGTTTGACCTAATACAATCATTCCTGTCAAACCGTGAATTGAAGGTCGTTCTCAACGGATTCTCCTCTAGTTCCTATCCCACGAACGCAGGTGTTCCTCAAGGCTCAATCCTAGGCCCCACTCTATTCCTTATCTACATAAATGACTTTCCTGACGCCATAAATTCCCAAGTTGGCATCTACGCGGATGACACCACAATTTATTCCTGCCTCAAAAAAAAATCTAGTGTCACTGACAAAACTAACCTGGCCGTGCGTCTCGAAAAGGACCTCCAATCGGTTGTGAACTGGCTGGCAAACTTTAATGCTTCAAAAACAAAACTGCTCTCTACTAATCCCCACAGAGATCCTTCCCTACCCTCCATTAGAATGTCTGACGCTCAACTTCTCGAGAGCACCTCTCTGCGGCTGCTCGGTCTCACGTTGACTGCTGACCTGAGATGGAACAAATACATTGAGTCAATTGCTTCGTCCACCGCAAGGGAGGTTGGCTCCCTGTGCCGCGCCAGGAAATTTTTCTCCCCGGAATCGATCCTCCAGATCTACAAATCAATAATTCGCCCTTGCATGGGGTATTGCTGCTATATATGGTCTGGAGCCCCTTCTGTTTGCCTCGGCGTTCTTGATAGGCGGATATGCAATATAATTGGTCCTATTTTGGCATCTCGTCTACAGTCACTCTCTCACAGACGCGCCGTCGCCTCTCTCTGTCTGTTTTACAAATACTTTCATGGCAATTGCTCCGAGGAGATGCATTCGCTGGTTCCCAGACTTCATGAGTTCAAGCGCCCTACGAGGCTGGCATCATGCTCTCACCCTTTCACTGTCGAAACTCCTAAATGTAGCCGTCTCTTCTACTCTAACAGCTTCATGTCTCGCACCTCTCACCTGTGGAACTCCTTTCCCTGTTCCAGTTTCCTTGAGAGCTATAATCTCCCGCTATTCAAATGTAATGTCAATCGACATCTCCAGTTGCCTTGATCTATCCACTACCCATCTTCTCATCCTTTCTTCTATCACTCATATCTGGTCTTGCTCCAAATTTTCTGTAACCCCTTGCGTCCTAGTGAGTTCTCGCCTTGCTTGGTGTGAAACGCTTAAAAAACAAAAAAAAGCTCATTTTTAGTGTTATAGAACAACTGATGATGTGAAAATAGCTGAAAGTTTTCGAAATATATTTCTCTTCTTTGTTCAGCTTAATCCGGGCTACATATCCTACGGGACCCTGTGGTAGAATCCTATGATTAGTCCAGATTTAGTCTTTGGTTGGAGTGGGAATAGGAATTATACATGATACATTACGGACCAATGAGAATTGACCCGAAGAAAATGGAAAATTCTTTTCATCTGACTCCATAAAAACTCTGACAAAGCTTTATTAAAAGTGAAAGATTTTATAATGATAAACGTTTGCTATTTGTTTTTTTTTATCTTATCCTCCTGTCGCATCCCGATCCATATTTGATCTGTATCAGCTCATTAATATATATATGTGTGTGTGCGTATGCATATATATAACTGTATATATATATTTTATATGTGTATATCTATATATATTTGTGTTTATATATATATGTATGTATATACATATATATATATATATATATATATATATATATATATATATATATATCGATATATTAAAATATGCGTGTATATACATGCATATATATATATATATATATATATTATAAATTAACTGATTTAAAAAACATGGTTCCTTCGCTTCTAAAAATTACCATGTCTCAAAAATGAAGCTAAAAACATTGTAATTTGAACCATGGTAATTCCTGTAGTATTTTCTATAATATATATATATATATATATATATATATATATATATATATATATATTTTGTGTGTGTGTGTGTGTGTGTGTGTGTGTGTGTGTGTGTGTGTGTGTGTGTGTGTTTTGTGTATTTATTTCTATGTGCAGTGTCTTTTCAGGGCGAAAACACGACTCTCCATAACCTCACTATTACTTTACGTTTTTATTTGATATGCCCTATGAGCGTAAAACAAATAAAGTCTTTTTTTCTCCCTTATCATTCCAAATAATTTCACCTTATTGCCAAAGAATTGTATACTTTTAGATGCGTCGTTTTGTTTCCATTTTCCTTAAGACATCTCTGCTTCTTACGCCTTCCACCTATGAAATTATGTGCACCCTTCTATAAAACCACATATCTGTAGCCACTGGCGTTCTCTTCATCTGTGTTCCACGTTCACTACCTTACGAGATGTTTGATAAAGTATTGTTGAAATTTCCAGTCTCGAATTTCAGCTGGGCATTTGCAACAATCATTGTTTCTGATAAAATGCACACTGTTTATCAGTTCCATGTTTATAGCTTTAGTACTGTATCGATTAAATCTCACTTTCCTAAACCAAATCTAATCTGATTTACAGAAGGCTTCCCGTCCCAGAGGAACCATTCTGGGAATAGCGAACCGAGTCGTAATCGGTGGCCAGTAATGTCCCCTGTACGATAAGAGTCCCTACTTACAAATATAAGCTAACAAGTTTTGCTTCTTCTGTTCACTGAATTCGCAATTGACCCGTGCTGATGTTATTTGAAATGATTATTCCCTTCCGGTTTTTCCGACAAGAAATAAGAAATAAATATTTTGCAAATGGTTTTTACGCTTTCCCGGCTATAAAAATACCGAAACTGTTTTTATTAGTGCCAGGATAATATTAAAAAAAAATAGCATGAAATGCAAGTAGGCTATAAAATCGAAAACAATGGGACATTAGGAGCAAATTAGATGCATAAAAATGTCGGCGACTGGAACGCCACCTGCTGACCACGACTGAATTCGTGTTGATTCGATTAACTTCCTCGTCAATTTTAGCACCAGCTGCTTTCATTCAACGAAAAGGATATTATTTCTTTGTCACTTTCCAGAATTAAAAGAAATGTAGTTTTAGTGTGTCCTAATTTTTGGCTCACGGCAATTTTCTTTTTTTTTTTTTTTAATTTTTCATTTTCGCTCTTCTTTCTTTTTCCTACGTACTAAGCCTAACACGATGCTAAATGGAACAAGAACTACAAGAAAGAAAGAATATGGCACTCCAATCAATTATGTGAGATGAATAATGCTTATCTTGAAAATCAATGTTCGAAATTTGTTTTGTATTTTTTTTATCTGTTCCCGAAAACCAGTTATTGGCAACAGTAGGTCAATAGGTCAAATGTTTCTTCTACAGTGTAAGCCAGAAGATTATTCTACCAAACTCAGCTCAATCTGGTACAAGACTAGAAGAAGTATCGCTCATATGGAGGATAGAAGTCACTAATTTAGTTCAATGGTCAGTGAGTTCACTATAACAAAGACTTAATATGTTAGGATGACATCTGTTTTTTTTCTTTCTTTTTTTTTTTTCTTTTTGACATTCTTTGATTGATTGTTTCTTTCTTTCTATATTTCTATCTTTCTTTCTTTTGTTTCTCTATCGTCATTTCTTGGCTTCTTTTTTATTGTTTTATCATTCATTTCTTCGGTCGTTATTTTTTCACTTTTTTAAAAATTTTTTTCTTCCGTTATCTTCATTTCTCTCTATTTTAACTCATTTTTTCTTTTTTATTTCCCTTTTTCTTTTCCCTCTATATTACTCTTCATCCTCATTCATTTATTTAATGTTTTTCTTTCATTTCTCCTCTTCACCTTCCTTGAGTATTGATAGGTCCTGACCTGGCATCTCGACTCCAGTCACGTTCTCACAGACGTGGTATGGCTTCCTTCTGTCTTTTCTACAAATATTTTCATGGCAACTGCTCTGACGAGATATTTTCACTTGTGTCCCAACTGCATGAATTTATGCGTGCTACTAGGTTGACATCACGGTCGAAACAGTTAAATGTAACTGACGTCTTCTACTCCAACAGTTTCTTCTCTCCCACTTCCCAACAGTGGAACTCCCTTCCTCTTACTTGTTTTCCAGATAACTAGAATTTTCAAAAATTAAATGTAATGTCAATCGACATCTTCTGATGTCTTTAACTTGATCTTCGTCCTTTTCTTTTTCTTTTCCTCATACACCCCTCTTTACTCTTAATTTCTCTTTCTGTAACCCTTTGCGTGCTAGGGGCACTCCCGCCTTGCTTGGGGTGAAATGTTTTAAAAAAAAAATATGACTTTTTCTGCCATTATCTCATTTACTGAACTTTTTTTAATCACTTCACCCCTATCAATGAGATTAAGAAAGAGATTACTGGGAGCGAAAGAAACTTAGAAAATGTTACATCAGACAGAGAAGAATAAAAAGAACAGATTTTCTGGAGACAGAATATGAAGATTGACGTTGCATTTAGTTTTCTTTTTTAAAGATTATAGTTGACAGGTAGCCGTAGGAGAGTTTTACAAGTGAAAAGTGCGAGAGAAGAAATTCTT
The DNA here is from genome assembly GCA_903632075.3 of Acanthosepion pharaonis. Classification (NCBI taxonomy): domain Eukaryota; kingdom Metazoa; phylum Mollusca; class Cephalopoda; order Sepiida; family Sepiidae; genus Acanthosepion; species Acanthosepion pharaonis. The sequence goes on along the minus strand of CAHIKZ030005518.1, from coordinate 1,107,836 downwards.
AATTGTCTATATCTCTGCGTTGAGGTATTATGGTTACTTACATTATTTACATTGTTCGCATGGTTATCCTCATCTTCATTGCTGTATTCACAAAGTTTCGGCCGTTGTACGCTCCGGCCTTCTTCAGGTGATTGGAATTTCCATCCGAATTATTTATTTCGTCCACGAGGGTAGATTGCTCTAGTTCTACGTACCATACCTTTCCCGGGTGCCTCAGTTATTTCCCTTTAGCTCAACTCTCCAAATTTTGGTTCACCACTGCCGTGGCCTGGTAGAAAGATCACAACTCTTTGGGTCTATTCACTGGATCTAAGAAAAGTCTTTATCAACTGAGCCATTTGTCCATGATGAAGAGGCATAGCACTTGGGGCAAAAACAATCTGGCCCGGTGGACGAAATAAAGAGTTCGGTTCGAAATTCCAATCACCTGAAGAAAGCCGGGGCAATGAAAATCAGAGTAAAAATCTGAATCATGTAAATAATGCAAGAAATTATTAAAACAGGAATTATGTTTATGACTAGCAATTTTAAGAGTAAATTGACGAGTCCTTGTTGCTGGTACTGCGCTTAAATTTGTTGAGTCTATATAACAAAGAGGAAATTGGACTTATCTTTTCTTTTCTTTTTTTTTTTTTCAATGGCTTCATTTAATTTATTCTGTCGCTTGCTTTTCTGTTCCTGTTTCACTTTTTCGTTCTTTTCTTTTCTTATATTTCTCCTTCTTTCTTTCAATAATTATCTCATAATGTATATCTGCCTTTCGTGTTTATCTTTTTCTTTTGCCATCATTGATCTATTTACGTTGTCTCTTTTCTATCTGCAACATTCCTTCCGCTTTTAATCAAGCAAGATCTCAATTGTGGCTTTAAGCTAAATTCTTCTTGTCATTATTCCCAGGAAATTTACATAGCTGCTCGGTAAAGAGACTAAACGAAAATAAACTAATAAATATACCGTTTAATAAATAAACTAGACCGTCTACTCAAATATGGATATCCACTAAAAATAACGTTTAAAATGATAAAGATAAACTATCTATATCTATATTTCTGAGGTATTATAACTATTTACACTATTTTCATTGTTCGTACAGTTGTCCCTATCTTATTCACGATTTTTCGGCTGTTGTACGCCAGGCCTGCTTCAGGTGATATGAATTTAGATACCGAAAACTTTATTCGGTCCACCGGAGATGATTGTTCTAGTTTCACCTGAATAGAGGATAAAGGCGTTTGTTGAAGTAGTTGTGAGTTCAATACCTGACCACAGCAAAGGTGAACAAAAACTTTAGTTACTAAAGGGGGATAACTGATACTGAGATATCCGGAAGTGCTATGACACGTGGCATTAGAACAATCTACACCAATGAAGGAAAAAACAAAAGGTTCAGTTCGAAATTCCAATCACCTGAAGAAGGCCGGAGCTTAAAGCAACCAAAACGTCGTGAATATGACCAGAAAGATGAGAACAACAATCCGAAAAATGCAAATAGTGTAAATGATTAAAAAAAAACTGTCTGATTAATAAAAAAAAATAATTCATTTGTTTACGTTTAGGTGCGAAATTGGTTATGAATTGGATATGAAAATATCGAGAAGTCAATAACGCTTATTTAAATTTGCTTGATCGACAAAGTTTCTTTGTGGCCGAGTCGGATAAGGCACGTCAGATTTAACGTTTACTCTTTTCATACTGTCATTCATTTCACCGTTCCAGCGAAATTGTTCAGCAATTAATTTGAATTATCCTAAATTTCCAAGTTTCCTGTCAATAAATGTTTAGCCTTCCTTTTGCTAATACATGACGCATCGTCACACCTTCGCTTATAATATTAAATATAACGAAGTTTATTAAACACAGATTCAATATTGCGCAGAATTTCCACCTCCCTAATCATTGGGAAATAGAGGCAGCTAACAGGGTGGTGTAAAGATTCACATGTCCAAAACTTCGAAAATTAGGAATGATGTGACAAGATATGTTGCCGTTGATGACACATATACTGCCTATTGCATCGTTCCCAGCTCAACAATAAAGAGATTCCCACAACCTACCCAATAGTAACAAGCATAGGCATACATACATATATATACATATATACATATGCACACACACACACACATATATATCTGTATATATATATATATATATATATATATATATATATAGAGAGAGAGAGAGAGAGAGAGAGAGAGATAAGATGAAAACGAATAGAGTACACTTGCAACATCCGTAACATTTAATTTAAAAGATGGCTCAATAGAATGTGGATCAATATTTGCATATTAATTTACCAAAGAATTTTATACGTTTAAATTATTTACTTGTTTCTTAAAGAAGATTTTTATATATCAACTATAAAACAAAATTATGTAGGAAATTCACAAGGCATACAAGTTGTTTAGCATTTTCTTAAATTACCTCTCCGACATTGCCTAGTTTAAATAATTTATTTAACCATTTGAATCTGCTCTAGTCTTGCTGCCATTAGTTGCAAATCTGCGGGCCATGAAAAAATAATATTTAATGTTTGCTTCTTCGCTTAGTTTAAATTTAATGTAGGTTATAACTGATTGGTCGCTCAGAGTAAAGTTGACAAAACATATGCCTACCTACTTTTCGTAAAAAGAGGTTGCATTTTGCTTTTGAATCTAAATAAATAGTCCGCACGGGAGTAATTTATAATCCCGATTTGCGATCTCAGCGTACGAAGCACATAGGAATGTATGAGAAAACTATAACAACACTGGCCGAAGTCATCTTGATCGAGTGTTTGTGCAGTCTCACTTTGTTCAAACCATGTATCACAAAAGATCATTGGCTGTCTTCATGAAACTGAGTATAGCGGTACACAGTGGTCGTCTTTGTGGGTGTTGAATAATCTCAAATGTGACTAAAGCGATGTTTATAACGGCGGTGGATTAACTTCTCTAGCAGAGCAGCCAGCCAGTAGGAAGATTCCCTGAATTACGTTTTATATAAGAGGATAGACTGGGCTATTATGTTCGTGTTTTCAAATTTGTTTTGGAGAAGGACAACTCAGAATTCAGAAGCGGTTTATCTCTCATAGTATGCAACCATCCGAAATTAAACTTTATTCGGGCTTGTGGACAATATGATCTCGCCTAGCGTAAAGATACACACACACACACACACACACACACACACACACACACACACACACACACATATATATATATATATATATATATATATATATATATATATATATATATATAAATACTATTCCTATTACCCATAATTAATGCGCTATGCATAATAATAATAATAATAATAGTAATTATAATAATAATAATTATTATCATTATTATAATCATTATATATTCACGTATCTCGTACAGATTGACATGTTAGAAAGTCAATTTGAAGTACGCGCAAACCTTAGGTAGGTCAGATCAAGAAAAAGATGATTTTTACAATCTTCATCGGGATGTCATCTCCAAAGTCCAACATAAGGATCATTCAATGCTCGTGTTAGCAATGATTATCATTCTTAGGGTGCCCATGGCTAATATACAAAGACAAGATGAAAAGCAACTTGTCAGCAGTTAATATATCACATAACACCCTTGAGCGCTTAGCTTTTGAGCGGGTAGAATGGAGATCAACGTGTTTTCGTGGACCCAGCAATTTTCAATATGCTTGTCTGAATCATATTCAAGAAGCGGGCGCAAATCTAAAAGGTCAACCAATCTAACAGTGATCTCATCTCACATCCTCCCTCCATATGTGGCCTCCTTTGTAAATCACTAGTGGGTCTTAAATACCATTTACGATTAGCGCATAAACTTTCATAACTGAATCAATAAGCTGGCAGATCCTCATACATCGAAACCGACGGGAGAGTCCATTATATATATATATATATATATATATATATATATATACCTTCTAACACATCAATCGGGACGATGTACGTGAATATATAATTATTATTATTATTATTATTATTATTATTATTATTATCACTTCTGTATCTTTTTTATATGGATCACCATAGTGACAAAATTACGTTATTCTCTCCTGGTCGTTTACCCCGGAACAAACACCTCGGATGTTTTTTGTTTGTTTGTTTTTTTGTTGTTGTTTTTTAAATAATTTGTTCAGTATAAAAAATGTGTGTGCCATAATAATGAATAGTTAAATAAAATTTAATTTAACTTAAAATTTTGTAAAGGAAAATATCTGATCATCAGGCAAATCTTTTCAATTCATTAACAATTCATTGTGCGACGAAATATGTATCTTAAAATTGGTGAAAGAACATTGAAGAATTTCTCTATGAAAAGATTCACCTTAAATTTCAATATTTTAGTTTGGATGTATTTATTCAGTGGATTAATTTATTTTGCAACCAGTTCACACATGAACTCGCGCGCACACGCTCACACACACGCACACACACACACACACACACACACACACATATATATATATATATATATATATATATATATATATATATATATATATATATATATATATACAGTAGCGTCCAAAACTAAAGGACAAAATTTTAAAACCTAATATTTGTTAAAAATAACAACTTTGAAAAGCTGAAATTTTGACAACTGGTAGTCGTTATCATCCATAATAACATACTAAAATTTGAGTCATTTGCAAAGGATAGAAAAAGAATTATAACAATTATTTATTTATTTTCAAATCTATTTCATGCCAGACGCAATCGTCAGGCCGCAAATTTTGTTTTAGTCATGTCTGATTTACTTTTATCCTATGACTTCTTACGTTTAAACACTATGTGACTCCATTTCTAAAATTCTATAAAACTCGTTTCTTTCTACTTATCCGCATGATGACTTCAGAATATCGAAAGTTCGGAACATATTACTTTTTCTCCTGAAATGAACTTTGGGCAATTTTTGGCGGGATTTTCTCCTTTGTTTGGGAAGGATATTCGTAATCTGAAAGGCACAATCATTAATATTAATCAATATCAAATACCAAACAGCTTATCACAACACATTAAGTGAGGATCCCGTGAAACTAAGGCCCGCTCAGAGAAGTCCCAGCTCGGCTCTGTGGGAGACTAAGAATGTGTTTATAGCATGTATTGACTAGCCGCCCGAGCAGAGCACCTACATACGGTTTAAATAACTGGTTATGCAAAAAACGAATCTGTTGAAACGTTGGACATTTCTTTTGAAAGAATCGACAGAAAGAAATATATTAAATTCATCACATGATGAAGAATTCTGCAGATTTAGATGCGAAACCCAATCATTCAATTTGCCAGAAGGGTTGGCATTATGTTATACCACAATTAATCCTATTCTCCTTAGGAATTTCACTCTTAAGCACTCAAATGATTTTCCCATCTTCTTCCCAAAGGTACGCATCGATCGATCGTAAATCAGACATTCGTTTGACATTTATCAATGTTTTTCCGCTCGCATCAGTCCGGCGGCTGTTGGTACGTTTCTTGGCTTATTGGTTTAAGCTGAGGATAACGGGGCTGGATCTAGTGGGAGTCAGGATCCATTCCACGCTTGCAGGATGTTTCTGGAGCATCGTTCTCTGGTTAGGGATTATTTCGGAAATGATCAGCTTCTCAATTCAATCAACCAGCTTTCGTCGTAATTGTCCGCATACCTATTTATATCCCATGGTTATCTTGATTTTTACACAAGTTGGACTGACCATGTTCATTATCGACTCTGCTCTTCTTTTCCTTTTTCTTTTTAGCTTTTCTCTCTTCCCTCGTTTTCCCTCTTGTTGATTTGCTAAAAATAGACCTGTTTTCCGATTTCTTCAGTTGGGAATATCTGTCAATGAAGGCATCGATATTATGGATAGATTCAATATATTATATGATTGAATGATACATCACGAGTAGGATTATTAGCTTTGCTGTTTGTGGCTCGTCCTGTTTACTCTCCTTTCTTCTCTAGGTGTATTTTGTATCGGATAATATTCAGTAAACTCAGAATCATTTATTTTCACCAGGTGTTATTGGTTGTAATTGAACACTGACAGGACGAGGAACACTTTATGTACGTGTAAAGCAAATTATGTTTGGAATATTTGATTTAGTCAGCTCATCGTGTTTTGTATGAGATTTGGCTCTTCAGTGTTTGTTATACCCACCTATCAAAACGATCAGTCTTTTAAATCAGAGTAGAATTCTAATTTGTATATTAGATCGATCAATTATTATCTTTTAGTAATATACTTGTAAATTGTTTTCCGTAAATAGTTTATTTGTAAGTTAGATTTCTCGAATTGTATTTTATTAGTAATTTAGTGTAAAGTATTTTTAGGAAATAAAATTTTATTTACACCATGAATTAAAATAATTATATACATTTTAATATTTTTAATGGATATCACGCTATGCAAGGTATTAAAGGCACTAAGACGCAAGGAGTTAAAGGGCATGGAATAATTATGGACACAAACATTGATAATGTGCGGGAAGAGGAAAGAGTAATCAAGAGGATAGTAGACAGCGATTGACTTTGCATTTAAATTTTTGAAGATTAGTGTTGGCTGGAAAGCATAGAACCAGTAAGGAGTTCCACACGCGAGAAGGGCGAGAAAATATAATTAACATATAATTTATCGTTACATCTAGCCAGCTCAACTTTGAATTTATGAGATCTCCATGTCAATCTAGTACTGAGCTTAAATTCAAAAGTCTAGGTAACATAGCAAAGAGATCATCCGAACAATTACAATATAGGCATTTATAGAAAAGACACAGAGAGGAAACCTTACGGCGGTGGGAAAGTGACTGAAGTCGAGCCGCCAGATCAGGACCCATAATATTGCTGATTCTTCTTTGGATTTATCGGGAAAAATTTTATTTTAAACTTTTTAAGATTTTCTATTTAAACAATTTTTTTAAAGCTATTCACCCCAAGCAAGTTGGGATTGCCACTAGCACGCAAGGGGTTGCAGAGGATTGAGAACAAGAGTACAGAGAAGTGTTTAAGAAAAGGGTACAGAGACGAACAGGAACAAACTCAGCGTGTCACATGTCGATTGATATTACACTTGAATATTTAAAGATTATTGTCACCGGGGAATAAAGTAAGGGGAAGGGAGTTAAACAGACGGGAAGTGCGAGAGAGAAGCTCTTTGTGAAGAAGAGACGGTTTCATTTAACCGTTTTCTCAGTAAAAGGGTGGGACCGAGCCTGGTAGCTCGCTTAATTTCATGCAGTCTGGGAATCAGCGAAAGTAGATTTTCGGAACAGTTACCGCGAAAATACTTGACGAAAAGACAGAGGGAAGCCACGGTACGTCTGTACGGACTTGAAAAAATGTTTTTGCTGAAAAATTAATAGCTGTTGTTCCCAGGTTTATCCACTTCCCGTTTCGCCGTCAGCTGTCTCATTGCATTCTGCTTAATATCGTGGTATTTCAAAGACGGTTCAAGCTTTGAGAATAACTGGGAATCGTAAGTAGTCAAATACCAACTGTAGCGACAGCGTTAAAAAAAACAAAAACCTCGGTAATGCGATGTTTCCCCCAAGAAATAAAGAAATAAAAAAAAAAAACCTTCACAAGATTTCTAGAATCTATCTCAATCATCATGAATTCCAGTCAGACAATATTCAACTTCACTTAATGACGTCTAACTGCCGATGTCCTGGGTATGATGATAAACTACATCCGGCAGCAAGGCCTCTGATCGGGAGATTGGAGGTTTTGAGGGGAGTGAAACCATCATCATATTGAAAAGCGCGATAGCAGAGAGGGACTTTATTTTAAGCAATTCACCCCAAGCAAAACGGGAGGGCCACTAACAGGCAAGGGGTTACAAAGGATGGAGAACAATAGTAAATAGGCGTATTTGAGGAAAGGACACAGTGAAGGACAGGGAAGAAGATCAGGGTGTCAGATGTCGATTGACATTACACTTGAAGATTATAGTCATCATGGAAGCAAGAAAGGAGTTCCACAAACGATAAGTGCGAGAGAAGAAGCTGTTTGAGTAGAAGAGACGGTTATATTTACCCGTTTTGACAGTGAAACTGTGAGACCGAGATGTCAACCTTGTAGATCACTTAAATTCATGCAGACTGGGAACCAACGAAAGTAGCTCATCTGAAAATTTGCTGTGAAAATACGTGTAGAAGAGACAGATCGAAGCCAAGGTACGTCTGTGGGAAAGCGATTGTAGACAAGATGCCAGATCAGGACCTATCATCTTGCATATTCGTCTCTGGATTTTGTCGAGGACCTCGAGACGTACAGCGGGAGCATCAGACCATTTATGACAGCGATATTTCATGCAAGGACGGATGGTTGATTTATAGATTTGAAGGATGGACTCAGACGAGAAAAACTTTCTGGCACGACACAACTTTCCTTGCAGTAGATGAATCTATTGATTCAATTTATTTATTACACTTCATGTCAGTGAGACCACTCAGGCGTAGCGAGGTGCTCTTGAGGGGTTGGGAATCAACCATTCTGATTGGAGGCAAGAAGGGTTTCTCTGTGGTGGATAAAGGAGAGCAGATTTTAAATTTGATGGCCGTTAATCGAAATATACAGTTAAAAATTGGAGTAATCTTGCGATCTCACTTGAACTCACACTTCCTACCCTTCAGAGATAGCCCTAACCAGGAGATAATATAGTGGCTTGGGCCCTGGTGGTTAAAAGTAACAATTGATTTTCCAACACCAAGAAGGCTAGTGGAGGATGGTAATAACGAGGAAACACGCTGGTAATTTTAACAAAACAAGATAAGGAATATATTCGTGAATTTACACGCTGGAAGTTTCGTCAGTAGCTTGTTTCAGGAAAATAAATCAAACATTTTTAAACTCCTTAGTTTCAATGAATTGTCATGAAGTGGAAATGTTCATAGAAGAAAAATATCTTTCAATAATATTTATAACAAAGAGAGTTCGTTGTTCATAGAAGGGTTATAAGATTGCATGGATTCCAAAGTAACCGAAGAGAGATAGTTTGAAATACTTACCTTTATTGTGTTTGAAATACTTAACTTTATTGTGTTTGAAATACTACCTTTATGGTGTTTGAAATAATTAACTTTATTGTGTTTGAAATATTTACCTTTATAGTAGTTTAAAATACTTAACTTTTTTGTGTTTGAAATAATTAGCTTTATCGTGTTTGAAATACTTAACTTTATAGTAGTTTGAAATACTTAACTTTTTTGTGTTTGAAATACTTAACTTTATTGTAGTTTGAAATACTTAACTTTATTGTGTTATTGAAATAAAGTTGTTTGAAGTAACTAGTGCTTGGTTAAGTTCGATAATATAATTGGCGAGTAGGTTGACACTGACGAAAATTCCAAGCTGGACGCCTGAAGAGAAACGAAACCTTTTACCTGATTTCAAGCAAAATTCTCTTGTTATTTATCCCTTATTTTATATCAAATACGATTTCGCATAGGCTCGCTATTTTCTTTCTTTATTCAACGGCTAATATTGGTGAAGACAAGGTTTTCATTGGACCCAAAAAGATTTCACATCTGCTCGCGAATTTGTTTTCGTCTTTTTCCTCTGTTCGCCCGAATTTGAAGGAAATGGTTAAAGGGGGGGGGGTATTATTTCGTAATCACCACAAGAAACAAAATAAAACTAAAAAATCTATTCACACCTAGTCATTTACTTAATTTTTGTTTTAAATGAGTTTACTCTACAGCAGTTTCATTCCATTCCATTAAACTAGTGTAGGATGAAGTTTATTCTAGCTCACGTCAGAATAGATATTTTTTACTCACTATCATACCAGGCAGTCAAGAAAACTAATGTTGACCTGAGGTGACATCCGGTTCACTGATTGCAGAATCATCCGTCCTTACAGCTGTATCAGCATAGCAAGGCTTGGAAAGTATTAATACAAGAGTATTTTACGAACACTCAGCACCAAACGAGTGTTTGACTGTCTCTCAGACATCGCAGACAATCACACGGTGACTTCCAGGAATTGTAGATGTGCCGGATTGAAAGAAAATATATTATAAAATATGTGATACTGTTGAAGCTTGGATAAGCATGGAATAATAATAATACAACACAAAATGTACGTAAACAAAATGTATTGAAACAAGGAAAAGGTACACAATATTTACAGTTAGTTTTGGTATATTCTTGGGAAGACTGTTCCTGTAGAATGGGTTGACTTAATCGCAGTCGGGCAGAGTCTCTCGATTCGATCTCTTCTTACTTCTTCCCTCGTCTTCCCGGTACCAACCCATATTTATATGGTCGGTACTCCACGATGTAAATTAGGTGGATCGTACCACAACAGATACAGTCACACGTTATTATTTGCATCAACCCCTAAATTTTATACTATTAATAATAAGAGCAGAAAAAAGAAAATAAATCGGTTAGACGCAACTCGTCAGCCTGGGTGGGTAGTTCATCTAAGAGAATAAAATTTTTGATAGAAAACTTCCGCTACCTTTTATCCATATCTAATCATAAGAAAATCTTCGGGTATAAAATCTGTGAATAAAATCTAGATCCAGTATCCCGAGATACGAGACACTGGAGATACAGTAGCATCAAGCTAATGTATGACATTAGTTGGCGTGTCAGCACAAAACAATCTTATATAATATACTTATTGCTCTAAATCGTTTTAATCTGTTACACAAGATGATGACAGATATTTTAGTTTATCTGGTGCTCTGTTGAAAACCTCATATTTGCATCTCAGGTGCAATATCATTTTGAGTCAAATTTAAAGAGCAAATGTTTTTTGTTTTTTTCGTTAAGCCAAGTCTCAATAAGGAGACTACAGAAAGAAGACGCAATCAAATAATATTTATTTTTAACTTTTCACTCCAGAAACCACAGGTCTGTGGATATATACTGAGCTGTTCGGAAAAAATGTATTTCTAAAAAACAGAATAAAAAAAGCGTTTACATATAGGAGAATTTTTTTTATTTATATCGAGGACATAATTCTGGTTATTCGCAATGATATGAGTGTCTGGCATCCGTTGATCTCGCGAGAACAGGGACCTGTGTCCCAAAAATACGCCTAAGCTACTGATGGTGGCGCAGCATATATTAAAGCACGCTAGTGACAGTCGTGATTGCAATGAGTGCAATCAAGTCGCTTACTCCTGAATACGCCGTGTTGTCCTGGTTTTTTTTTTGTTTTTGCTTTTTGTTGTTTTATTTTTTCATTTGAGTACGCTTCTCACCGATAGCAAGAATCCGTCACTTCTTCCTTCAGCTCTTGATATAAATCGTGTCTCCAGTGTAAGCGATTTTTGGCAAACTCTTCTAAACTACCAAAGTCCATGTTCATCGCACTCATGTCACATTTGGACATGTCTTTAAAGCGAAAATAATGTCGCTCTCTGCTAGTGTCCAGTTCTCGGTACAGAAGGTTCATCAGAATACTCCCTTTAGTAGACTGTTGTTTCCCGTGTTTTTCTGTAGCAGAAAGGCGACGCTGAATTATCCTCTCCGGGGTGCAGGCCTAGACAAGTTTTATACAAAGGAATCAACAGCTGCCCATGCAGTACGTATCCTCTATCTACACCAACGATGTTTTCCAAGAGAAAGGTAGAGTACAATAGAGTTTGGAACCGGCGTCGTCACAGTAGTTGCCCGGACGAATTTGAACATAACATTGGACTGTCTAACGGACTCCGGCTCTGGATTTGTCCTCAGGGTTTACTCACAAAGCCTTCCCCACTATTGGTATCGTCACGAGTCAATGGAGATCCAAATTAAGAGTTTTCCTTCTCATACGCCATTACTAAGCTCCATTTTAAAACAAATCAACCTTGTTGAAAAAATATGTGCGTTTCTATATAAGAATTCAGAATAGCTACAAGAAAATATTGCAGACTACTTAAATATCTTTAAAACAACAAAAGACGGAAAATGTGACTCTGAAATCCAAAGAAGTATTGGAATAACAAATGATGCATTCTAAAAAAATGATTTTTTTTTTCTATGGCTTATCAATTCTTTGCAGATTATTTAAAGCGAGGAAATGTTTTTATATTGCAATTTTTTGTTTGTTTGTTTTGAAATGATAATGTTTTAGTGATAATATGTTTGTGTTAATAATGTTTTAGTGATACAAATCTTACTGGAGGGAAGTTTTTTTTTGTTTCATACCATACCCCAAAGGAATTTGCGCGTAAGTGAATATAACGAACCCAACGGGAATTGGAACTTTGCTCATCTATTAACAAATCCCAAAAATTATCCATCACACCACCTGCACCTCGAAGATTACAGTACTTGACATTTCCAGGCAGTTACCCTTCTTTGCACTGACCAGGATCTACGTTTGTTAACTTCAGTTATCTTACGGGAACCGGTGTTGCAGTTTTTTTGTGTATATATATATATGTACTAGTGAGCTAGCCCAAATGACTTGACTCACTTTATAGTCCACCAAGGTTAACCAATCAGAAGACGTAAAATATTCAATCCGTCGTGTATAAAGGCGGCCATTTTGTTTATTCTCTCCGAATGTCCAGTGCCAACTTGTCAGGCGAAGAGGAACAGAAGGAAGAACTATTGAACTACGCTCTGTTTCTTTTACCGGGATATCCACTGCTAACCTGAACAACGCTTCCCTACTGTCTTCGAAATATTCACTGCTAACCTCTGGATTCTATACTCAAATACGACCGTCATCATGAACAACAACCGGCGTTACAACGTGAGGGGAGGAATTCCAAAATCTAATTCAATTAGAAACAAAGAAAATTCTGCTGAGTTTCTCTATATAGTAATAAACGCTGAACAATTTCCTCACAGATAATCGCATTCAGTTTGTAGCACTACAGAAGGGTGCTATGAATACAAGGGAGGGGGAGCGTAAGTATCGTATAGTCGTTAAGGAAAAATGAAATAAAAAATGTTCTTCTACGCGCGTACGCGTGTGCGTGTGTCGTTAAAGAAGACTGGCATCATACTTTTGTTAATGTTTTTATTATAATTTCCCCGTATGCGAGTAAATGTTACCTGCCATCGAATAAATGGATGTAGAGGTGATTATTTCGCGCACATTGCCCATTTTACAGAAATTTGGGAGGAGTAATGAATTACACCTCGGACTGAGGAATAAAAGAAACGAGTTCGAATTCCACTCGGTACAGAAGGAACATCGGAATCTACCGTTCAGTAGACTGTTACTTCCCGTGTTTTCCTGTAGCAGAAAAACGACGCTGAAGTATCCTCTCCAGGGTGCAGGCCTAGACGGGGTTTTACGTGCTAATACCCTTGGAAAAGGCATGAATCCAACTCTTCTCCACCAAGCAAGAGGAAACATAGTAAGGCAGACTGGGTTTTATAGCTTTGGGTGGCAACTCGTTAAAGGGAAGGAAAACTCTAAATTCAAAACTGTATTCAGCACTGGCGAAGAACATACTATGCAGCAAAATGAAAAGATTGTTCATATTAACTCGATGATTCCGATGTCAGTAAATAATTCTAACCGACGTTCAATTTTATACATCCTCTTACCAATCTTAAACATATATAATTCCAGAAATTAAAATCTCGGTAAATAATTCTAACCGACGTTCAATTTTATACATCCTCTTACCAATCTTAAACATATATAATTCAAAAATGAAAATCTCGGTAAATAATTCTAACCGACGTTCAATTTTATACATCCTCTTACCAATCTTAAACATATATAATTCCAGAAATTAAAATCTCGGTAAATAATTCTAACCGACGTTCAATTTTATACATCCTCTTACCAATCTTAAACATATATAATTCCAGAAATTAAAATCTCGACGTTCAAAATAATTCTAACCAGAAATTAAAATCTCGGTAAATAATTCTAACCGACGTTCAATTTTATACATCATCTTACCAATCTTAAACATATATAATTCCAGAAATTAAAATCGTTCATTTAGTTTGATGATGTCCTTCTCGAGGGCGAAACAAGTTATGCAATTTTCTTTTCCCCTTCATTTGGCTAATATATAAAATAGAGATTTTTTTTAAACATATTGTTGACTTTATATATTTGAGAATTCTCTTCTCCGTATCAGTACCTTCCGCTATTAATATATCATTGCTAGTGTGTTTTTGTTTTGTTTTTTTCACTTTTAGAATTTTTTGTGAGAGATATTTTCAGGGATAATGCACAGATATCATATCATTTCTATCTGTTATCGACGAGAATTCTAGAACAGATTTCAGTTTTACGAATCAAAAGAAAATACTGAGAAGCCAAAGGAGTAGAGTTGTTACGGTATGGGTGCCGTCTCGTGTTTTGTGAAAACTTTTCACGTCTCGTGATCAACAGATAACAGAATATAAATTGGAGATTGATAACAGTTGGCAACAAATAAACCTCTTTTTGTCTGTTACACATGACAACTGATTCGGAACAAGAAAAGTCTACACTCTTTCCAAATGTGTATTCCGAATAGACATAGAATACCAGGTGTTGTTTTGACATATGCGCATTATATATTTATGTTAAAGGTAAATATATTAATAGTATAGTAATTCTGTGGACGAGCACGTTGTGACGCTGTTAGCGCTATGGAAATCTGTACTTGGTGTGTCGATTTCAAATTTCATCCGGTGCCATTGCGCGATTGGTGTGAACACATTTGCCAGTCTCTCAACAGGCAATAGCTTAATAACAGAGAAAACCGGACTTTCTAGCTTTGACTGGCAGCCCGTCTAAGGGAAGGACTGAATTCCCAACCGCTTGGTCATACGGTTAGCAAATCCACCAATTTGGAAACTTGCTGAAGCAATACCTATCGTGATAAGTCTATGGTCCATTACTCTACAGGAGCGTGTAGAGTTTTAAAGAACATACTTTTCTAAGTGTTGTAATGAAATGTCCCACACTCCCTATCGCCTATGTAGACTGACTATATCAATAGCTATATATGATGACCACAGGATATACATTCGGCAATTAGTTGGAGATTTGTCTCCAGCTAAGCTAGTCGAATTGGAGGAGCCCAGACGAGACAGCTACCCGACCCCATGTATAGGGGGCCTACGGGGAATTTTTACCCGTGCCTACAGGCTCTGATACCACACGTTAAATTTATCCTTGTGCCACATCTGACCGCATGGGGCTTTGGCAAATATTCTTGCTTCGGCAATTAGCTGGAGATTCGTCTCCAGGTAAGCTTGTCGAACTCCCTGCCTTCAAAAAGGGAACCCAGACGAGGCTATGCCGAAGTGAAGAGTCTCACCTTGGGTGGTAGACAGCTACCCGACCCCGTTTTTTACGGTGTCTACGGGGAAATTTTGTCCGAGCCTCCGGGCTTGGATACCCCACGTAAAATTTGGCCTTGTGCCACATATGACCACGTGGGACGGATGACAAATACACCTGCTTCGGGAATTACTAGCCTGGCACCCAATTCTCTGTCTTTCAGTAGTGTATTCTCTTTTACAATAAAACTCTATTTCTTTCTTCTACGCGCGTGTTACTGTTCCTACACTCGAGTACCACCTTTATCTATCGGTAACCTCTTTAAGGATACAACATTAAGCCATCTTTCTTCATTATGCAACATTTTCCTTTGCTCCTCTTGCTTTTAAAATGACTTGTGAGTGTCAAATATTCTAAGCCCTCTTTCTTCATTATGGACTCTAGATACCATCTGTTTCTCGTGTTAACTACAAGTGTACTTTTTGTTTCAATTTGTCGTTGTTCACATATTCAGTCCATGGTATGCTAAGTATCTTTCAGTAGAAATACATTTTTGTTGCCTCTTCTTCATCTGTGAGGAGATTGCCCAGCTGCTATATAGGAGGATCGATATTACATAAGAGTAAAGCAATCTTTTCTTCGTTCTAATAAGAGTTTTCTGCTTCTTAATTCTGTGTCTAGTTTGTAGAAGGCAGCTTTCATTATCCACTGCGCCTCCGGATTTCGTTATCACACTTTCTATTCTCTAGTAAAATACTCGCTAGATATTTAAGTTGCACTTATTTAATTTTGCCTTCTCCAATTGGGCTGTTACTTCAGCAGACAAGTATATATTTCGTCTTCTGGTCATTGCTGTTTAGTCCTTTCTTCTCGCTTTCCTTCACTACTTTCTGAGGATTATTTTGTAGTTTCATTTTCTTGTGTCTGCTATCAACACTGTGTCATTTGCATATCATATGTAATTAAGATCGTGGTCGCTAACAATAAATACTGGTAGGATTTTTAATTTTTTCCGAATCGCCCGTATAGGCTGAATATATCCGGCGTGAAGACAAATCCTTGTCTTACACTGTTGCAGTTTTTTGTTTATATATATATGTACTAGTGAGATAGCCCAAATGACTTGACTCACTTTATAGTCCACCAATAGAATTTTAACCAATCAGAAGACGTAGAATATTCAATCCGTCGTGTATAAAGGCGGCCATTTTGTCTACTCTACCCTAAATGTCCAGTCCAGCTTGTCAGGCGAAGAGATAACAGAAGGACGAACTACGCTCTGCTACTTTTACCAAAATATCCCCTGCTAACCTGAACAACGCTTTCCTACTGTCTTCGAAATATTCACTGCTAACCTCTGGATTCTATACTCAAAGACGACAGTCATCATGAACAACATACACCCCTTTCTATTTTTGTTTATTTAGTGAATTTATTTTTTATCTTTATGCAATGAATTTGCTCCCAGTATAGGTTATAGATTATTCTAATATACTTCTAAAATATGTTATGGTTACCTAGCGTTTCCAATATTTAATAATGTAAAATTCAGGTAATGATGATAAATAACTGAAGAAATTTTAAATATTGGCTTTATTTCTGTTTTCAAAAAATTATTTCAACACAGATGCTACTAGTTGATCTAGTCTCTCATTGTCATATTTCTTTTTAGAACAGCCTTGATGCGTCGAATCCTTGTCAGGTGCATTCCACTGAAATCGCGCACTCATTCTCCATCTTTTTATCACCGTTTCTGTAAAGCTTTTAAAATCATAGATTATAGGAACATAAAACATATTTTAAAATGAATGAGCTGCAAAAAATATAATTATAAGAATGCCATACCATCTGAGGACACGCCATTCCAAAATCGTCAGCTTCATATTTAAGGGCTAACCGGAATTAAAATAAATCCGCATAAGTACCGTAAATTTTATTCCATACACAGAATTTATGAGAAAGCTACGAAAATTCTAAGCCATGCTAATCAAATATAGAAAGAAAACGTTCGTCATTTGAACATATTTTTGAAAATGGGTCGGATATAAAACATTACTGATAATTAATACATATTCTAGTGTAGATAAAAACCACTGCTTTAATTTAGACAGAATGATTGAACTGAAGATTTGGCTTGTATGGGTAGTGCTTCTCTGTGTATGAATTGTTAGAATATCTACAAAATTTGATTTTGATGAAAAGGCTCTGTTTTTTGTTCGTAGGCGCAACCATATTTACTCGTTAAAATGACGGGTGATGCTAGGTTCAAAAGGTTCAGTTTTCCTTTATTTTGACCAATGTATTTTTTTCTTAAATATTAAGTTACCGTGACTCAAATAAAAAGAAAAAAAAACACGAAATTATAAATGCTCAAGTCGTTGAGAGACCCACAAAATATTTTCGTAAGATAGGAAGACTTTGAGATTTTAATCATATATTTATTTCTTTTTCCTCAAAATCTCAAAGATGGTTTGTCGCCTTAAGGCACAAGCTTTCTCAACGGTAAGATTTGGGGTAATAAAAATTAGTATAACTTGCTCTAGAAAAATGAAATAATGACCTGACTTTTATGCCCATGTTCAACCCAAATTTTATGCGTAAAATATAGATTTTTTAATACACTCATGTAGATCCACTAAGCACTCAATGTACTGGTTTAATGAATGGAGTAATTTTTTAAATGTAAGAATTGTAGATTATGAGGATATATAGGATAGATAACTACTGACACTAGGCTTGAAGGGGTTAAGATTATAGTGATCGGTGAGCAATCTCTCATGAGTCTGTTGAACAAACTAGCGCCACTTGTGAAGAAGCTGATCGAATGTAAATTCCTTCTTATCAATGGAATGATGCGTTGTGGTGAAATGGATATAGGCTCGAAAGGCGAAATCAAAGAGCAGAGTTCGAATCTAGTCGGGTTTGTTACTTTCATATATGCACAGATATCCTTGCTAAAGGTACGGTTCTGTTTCCCTCGCATCTATGCGTTAAATAGCAGGAAAGGCTTGGTCCTATTGCCTTGATTGGCAACCAGTCTACCGCAGAAAGAAACGGCAGGGTATTGTGGGAGAATCTTCTGCTTAATCACTCGTGCATCGAAAGAGAAAGGATAGCCCGAGCTTGTAGAACACATAGCAATTACCTGAGTGACGTTTTAAACCATAAATCTAGATGCAATTCTGGATGCTTCGATGCCTGTTGTATATGAACAATAAAATAAATTTCAAAATGGCTGCATGAACAACTCCGAAATCGAATTTCAAAACATAGTAAATATATTTTTAGGGATTTATTTATATGTCTGCCGTCAGTATAATAATAATGTTTTCTTTTTTTAATTAAATATTTCAGTTCCTGCCCGATAATATGAACATTGACAAATAGAATAAAATACCTGTCTATATTTCTGAGATGAGGTATTATGTACATTATTTACATTATTTGGACTCTTGTCCTCATCTTTGTCGCCATATTTATCACAACGTTTCGGCCGTTCAGTATCTGTCTATATTTCTGAGATGAGGTATTATGTACATTATTTACATTATTTGGACTATTGTTCTCATCTCTGTCGCCATATTTATTACAACGTTTTGGCCAGCGCGTACAACGGCCAAAACGTTGTGATAAATATGGCGACAAAGATGAGGACAATAGTCCGAATAATGTAAATAATGTAGAATAAAATACATCAATTTATTACAACATTGTATACTATCATTGTGTGTATAACTTATATGTATTATGTGAAATATCTTAATCGAGGGTCGATGGTTAGATTTGTAAAAATATGTAAAAAATGACGCGACACATACACATACATAAACATACGTGCATATACGTGCAAGACACATATTCAGACACATATATTACACCTGTACTATATATATATATATATATATATATATATATATATATATATATATAGTGCAGGTAATAAATCCGTTGGTATATAATCCAAGTATATTCTAAGAATATAAATATTAAAACTGATCAAAAAAAAGATCTCAATGTATTTATTATAAGAGAGAATATAAATTACGCAACATAGAAATCCCAAATTACCTAATGATTATAAACTATTTTAGCTAACCATGTGTACGTCAGTCTTATTTAACTCAGACGGTGGACTGTATTTAGTGTCGGAACTAAAGATTTAAAATTTAATATTTAACAAAGACAGCAGTTGAAAAATTAATACAGAGACAACCCATAACAGGACAGACTGCTCATGTAGTTGTAAGGGGATGGCGGAAGTTATCTGTCTTAAAAGCTCCACAAATTCATCCCAGATATTAGCCTTATAACCCCCAAATTGAGGTTATAAGAAAGATGAAGTAAAACTAATGGAATGTTGGGAAAAGGAATTTTATAAAACGACATTTTTAATTATTAATTATATAAAAGAAATTGTTCCCACTAGAAATACCGGAATATGCTTACAAATAAGATATAATACGATTAGCAATAAATCATATTTAGATAGTTTATATTTTAAAAAAAGACTATATTAAAAATTTAATATTATTAATGAATAAAAATATAATTTCACGATAAATCTATTATCCATATAAAATTTTAAGGTTAAGTTAAATTATTAAGAATAGAAACCATACCCAGTAATATATAAAAAAAAAACAAAACAAAAAAAACTTTTTAAAAAATAAAAGGAAAAAGAATTAAGTAATCTAAGAAAAAAGAGTTCATAAATTAGTGGATGGTTATAAGATATTGATATGAAGAAGGCAAAATATAGAAATAACTATAGTAATATGTTTAACATTAGACGGGTTAGATAATCAAAAAATAAAGTAAGATCAAAAATATTATAGATGTTTGAACCTATTTCTAGGACGACGTTTATTAATTCCTTTCATTTAATAGTTTGCTTTGATCATTGAATTTTATTATTCTAATTTTCTCTTCTAAACATAGGTCATACCCATTCCTATGACTATTAGGAATATGAGAGAACCCTATAATTTTACAGTCTATCAATGCATGTATGTGAAATAAATATGGGAAATATACATTGATGCGAAATAGAATAACGTTTTTGTTCCAATCGATATAACAAAGTATAGATTAATAATTTACATGCCTTCCCCTCTCACCGGACATGTAATGGAAGAGTTACAGAGGCCTAAACTGGAATCGATACCCAATAGAACATCGTCTATATAGAACAGTAAGATATATAATCCGTTGTTCTTATTGATATTCTTTTATTTTTATTTTTACAAAACAGTACTCAATATAAATTTACAGAGCATAAATTTTATAAATTAACTGATTTGTAATCTTACAGAGCATAAAATTAAATTTGAAGTTTTTATCTTCAGCTTTTGAAACATGGTTATGACTGTAGCGAAAAACATATTTTGAATCAGTTAATTTATATATATATATATATATATATATATATATATATATATGTGAAGGGAGAGAGATAGATGTATTTATGTAGGTATGTGTGCGTGCGTGTTAGAAATATCTACATGTCAGTGTGTGTGCGTTAGCAATATCTACATAACAGTGTGTAAGTGTTCGCGCCCATGTGTGTGTGCGTGATATAGAGAAAATTCAGTACGGACTGATATTAGCTTTGAAGTAAAGTAAAATAACTTTTTTTGCCGATTCTATGCAACAGTGTTTCTGCAAGGATCCTTTTTTAAGCCAAATGATTTCTCTTAGATAATTTCCTCTTCTTGCTGACAACAGAAAAAAAAGAAAAATGGCAAACCTTAAGTCATAATGGGATGACATATAGTTATTCATTCCATATCGCCCGAATCTTGCTTTTGATTCGAAAATCATACTACCAGCGTATGATAAATAATAATAATAATAATAATAATAATAATAATAATAATAATAATAATATATTAAATAAATAATAAGCTGTTCTGTTTTGCAAAAAAAAGCTCTATTCTGTCTTGTCCATTGCAATCTCCAAAATTTAATATGATTAATCTCCGTTTTATGTAGGTCTTGATAGTGACATGATAAAAGCCGATAAAAATGCCTTAATGTATCTAAGATCGATTTTTTTGCCTCCCAGTTTATCGTTTTACATTTTTATGCACACTTATATATGTATATAACATCTCCTATATATACATACGCACATGCGCACACACAGACATAAACACACACACACACACACATATATATATATATATATATATATATATATATATATATATATATATATATATATATATATATATGCACAAAGCATTTTGTATATAACACACAATACCATGATATAATATATTATACAGGGTGTCCATAAAGTCCGTGTGTACTTTATAAAATTTATAACTTTATTTGTATTTGCGATAGAAATAATCTGTAAAAACTGTTATAAAGTCGAATGTACCTAGTTTTAAGTATAGTTATTGAATAATTCTTTACCACAACATTTGCAACAGTTTTAAGATAAGTAAATAAATATTTATTTTTTTCCAGAATCAATTTGATCCATGGTTTCAACTGAGGAAAAAGTAAACTGTGTCCTTTGGTTGGCTGAACTGAAATCTATTATTGCTGTACAAAGAAAGTTTAGAATTGAATACAATAAAGAACCACCTCATAGGAACACTATTGCTAAATGGATGAAAACATTTAAAGAGACAGGCCCAATCCATGATATGCCATGGTCTGGAAGGCCATGTATCAGCGACGAAAGTGTTGCATCCATAGGACACGTGGAAACTTAAATAAAATTTGAATAAAACCTTAAAAATATAGATTTACTTCTTTCTAATCCTTTCTACAAATTATTTCTATCGCAAATACAAAGAAAGTTATAATTTTTTAAAGTGCCCACGAACTTTATGAACACGCTGTATATAACTTCTGAAACTTCTAAATCTGTCAGTCGATTCTAGTCCATATCTGTTCATTTCGATAGGTTGGTTGACTTAGTCTCTCCTTATCTATCTGTGTCTGTATTTCTTTTCTTTCTCTCTCTCTCTTTCTCTCTCTCTCTCTCTCTCTTTCTCTCTCTCTCCTTGTCTCTTTTTTTCTTTTCTGTCCGTCCGTTGTTCTCATTCTCTCTTCATATATATATATATATATATATATATATATATATATATATATATATATATGTCTATCATGTTTGATCATGAGCCGTTCTAATCACCGTATATTTGCTTTAGAACTTTAGAACCGCTCATGATCAGACATAATAAACATTTATTTCCTGTTATATTTAAATATTTAATAATATATATTTAAATAATAATCTGCTTCCCCAATACACACACACACACTCTCTCTCTCTCTCTCTCTCTCTCTCTATATATATATATATATATATATATATATATATATATATATATATATATAAACATTTAATGGAAACATGGAAATGTTTACGTGTAACGCGTTTCGTCCTTTAATTGATGCGACTACATATAAAAGGGGAAACACTGAGAATTGAAAATCTTTTTTATTTAATTTCTGTTTTGGTTCTATAATCTTGCTGATTTCATTTAGATTATTTTGCAACCATATTTATGTTTCTATCACATTTGTTATCAAATATCCAATATTTTGATAATGGTAGATCGGCCAAGAATTATGACACGCGTCACATGAAATCGTTTTTTTTTTTTTTTTCAAAATTTTCATACGTCTTTTCTCTACTGCCTTAACCAGGTATTGAACTCAGACTCTTTGATTAAGCCAGTGGAGAACTTTCAGAGAAGGAATTAACAGGAGATAACTGATAACTGACATCCATTAAAAACATGGCACGTGGAACTAGAACAGTCTACCCCAGTGAGCGAAATAAAGGGTTCAGTTCGACATTCCAACCACCTGAAGAAAGCCGGAGCGTACAACGGCCGAAACGTTGTAATAAATATGGCGACAAACATGAGGACAATAGTCTGAATGATGTAAATAATGCATGTCAATCGTTGCTTCTTATTTTATTTGGGTTCTTCAAATATATTTCGTCTTCCCTTCTTTTGTAGACATATTGCTGTTCAGACCGATCATTTCTTATTCTGTGTGCCGTAAACCTTTCAGCTCATGACTTTCCAGAATTTTCTATTATTTTTACCTCTAAGAAATGTGTATTGATTACCATACCCCACAACATGCCTCCTATCCGGCAACACACTCTCATTACTTCGGTAGATTTCTGTATTTCCCATTGTCTCACTTGAGTTAAATATATATCTGTGTCCAATTCCCTCTTTCTTGACCCAGAAAACTTATCTGCCTCTTTCTGATCTTGGAGATGAGTGATATTTTTGTTACAATTTTCCTTTAAACTTCCTTGATTCTCGTATTATTAATCCATTGTATTTACAACATTTCTCCGTAGAACTGCATCTTTCTTGCTCCGTCTTCATCTGTAAAGAAATGGTTTAGTATTTACTGTGGTATTACATAACTTTTAAACTCACGTTTACTTGTTTCCATTTTGAATTTCTCGTTTCTTAATAGTTTGTTCAGTTTTTGAGAGTCACATTTTGCTATTCCAATGTCCCTTTGGATTTCAGCATCATAATTTCGTCATCTGTTACTAACAGACATAGTCAACTCCTGTACTTGCTTTTATTTTGATGCCCCCAACACGAAATTCGCAACATGTACTATATTAAGAAATCCTCTATTATTCTTTATTTCTTTCATATTATGGCAACTTAAAGCCCTTCTTAAAGTTTAACGAAGTAAGAATTTTTAATTCGTTTTTAATTGGTGCTTCACCGGAAGTTGCATTTACCATTTCAATGATGTTATTAATAGTAGCTTGTTAAAACAATATGAATACAGCGATTCCAGACTTCACTATCGAGTAAAATAAGCATTTCTGCGCGACAGCTATTTCCGGAAAATGGCGTGTGTAATCCTTTCGTATCAACCAGCTTCAGATCCCTTCAATATCGGTTTTGCACTTTTTGTATCATTTCTTCTTTTATAGTTTGTTTCTAAATGATCATACAGACAGGTCATATATTAAACAGTAAACATAATAAATAATCATGCAGTGCAGTCATGTATTAAACATAATAAATGATTTTCAAGCGCAGTCATGTATTAAAGAGTAAGCATAATAAATTATCTTACAATACAGTCATGTATTAAACAGTAAGCATAATAAATGTTCATACAGTGTAGTCATTTATTGAGCAGTAAACCTAATAAATGTCTACACAGAGCAGTTATATACTGAACATTAAACATAATACATGTTCATATAGTGCAGTCGTGTATTGAACAATAGACATAATAAAGGATCATACCTTGCAAGCGTATATTAAACAGGAAGCATAATAAATGCTCATACAGAGCAGTTATGTATTATGCAGTTATCATAATATTTTTTTTAAATCAACCGTATATTCTGTACTGTTGTTTTTCATAAGAGAAATACAGGATACGCATTTATTTAATCTCACTTTAATTATTTAATTATTTATTTTTTATATGTTGCTAGGTTTTGAAAAAAGAGTAAGTGTATCTATTGAAAGCTAGTAAATGTCCATACAGAGCAGTCGTATAGGTAGTCGTGTATTAAACAATAAACATAATGAATGATCTTACAGTGCAGTCATGTATTAAACAGTAAGCATAATAAATGATCGTACAAGGGAGTCATGTATTAAATAATAAACCTAATAAATGTCTATACAGTGCAGTGATATATTGAACATTAAACATAATAAATGTTCATATACTGTAGTCATATATTGAACATAAACATAATAAATGATCATACAATGAAGGCGGTTATGTATTAAACACTAAGAATAATAAAATAAAAAAAATCAGCTCCATATTATGTACTTTGGTTTTCATAGGAGACATGCAGGACAAGTATTTAATTAATCTCATTTTAATTATTTAATTATTTATTTTAATACATTTTAATGTATTTTGAAGAAAGAGAAAGTTTATCTATTGAAAATTTACGTGCAATATCGACTTTTTTGGACATTACAAGATTTTATTTATGGCTGTAAAAATCCGAGGAACGCCAAATCGGTTCATTAAAAGTAAATAAATGATATGGATTTTTATAAAAGGAAATATAAAGCTATGAAATATTAAATATTTGAATGTTTATTACCTTTGAGACCGATTTCAATAATTATCCTTTGTATATTTAATTGTCATATGTGGGCAGTAAGTGATCCGCTTTTGTATTAATCACTTATCTCTCTTTTTATAACAGGACAACACACCTGTTATTGCATGAAAATACGCCTGGAATATTTGAAGCAATGAGGATATAAGAAGATTATTGACGGAAAAAAAAGCATAGCTCTCTTAAACATTAAAAAAGTTCATCTTTATCGCTATTAGGAATTTTTGTTATCTCTCTTAAACCTAGTAATGCTGTCCATTTACGCAAGGCTTATGGCCATATAGCGTTGAAGCACCGGTTTCCGTAAAGTCACCGAAGTTAAGCAACATCGTGCCTGCTCTCTGCCTAGATGAATGACTACTTGGGAATGTCAGGCGATGTAAACTTGGATGCGTAGGTGGTGTAATGGATAATGAATTGTTAAACGGGGTCGAGTTCCAATTCCAGTCGGCTTCGCTGTATTTACTTTCGCACAAATATCATTGGGGAAGGGACGAATACTCCTTGTCTCGCACAAGCTATGTGTTAATTAGTAAGATTTATATTACTAATTTTTTTTTTGTCTTGAAAAAATTCTAAAGATCCAAAAGTACTTTCTGGCTTTAAATAACTTGCAAAGGGTTCATAAGCCGTACAAAATGAATCAAACAAGAAACCATTTGTACAAACCTGTTAGGTGGGTTATACACTGTTTTTTCTCTGTCCTACTTGTCTTCCATCTTCCTTTGAAGGGTAAAATTTTCCAAGCCCTCTTTCCTCATTTTGTGGCCTAGAATTTTGAACACTGTTTCTGATGTTATGTATGTGTCCTTTTTTTCATTTTCTTTAAAACGCCGTCGTTACTCACCTGTTCAGTGCACGATATTCTCAGCATCCTTCTGTAGAACTACATTGTTATTGCTTTAAGTCTCTATATATGAGGACTGTTATTACTTGTTCAGTACTCTTTTCTTTTTTTCTAACAAAATTTTGCTGCTTCTTAATATGTTGCTGATTTTGGATTTAAATTTGCTATCCAACGCTCCTTCGAATTTCTATCTCGTACTTTCCTTCGTCTATTAAATCATTTGCTAGATATTTAAATTTGTGTATTTGCTTAATCTTGGTATGTCCAGTTTTTTTTTCAATTTGCATGTTAGTTCGTCTCTTTTACTGACACTCATGCATTCTGTCATTTTGCAATTGATTTTTAATAATCCAAGAAAGTAATACATTGATTTAAATAAGCTGGCCTGTTATATAAACGAACGCCTTAATCACACGACAGCGAATTATTTAAATTTAAAAAAAAAAGATAAGATTTTTTTCCAAGATGGTTACTGACATTGATCTGAACAGACTCCATTTTTAAATATCTGAATATCGTGAAATATAGTGAAGTGATTTCCCGTTCTGTTGTATATAGTTAGTCATTCTGAATTCTCTTACATCACGACTTGTTTCTCTGCCATTGTTAGACAGTCCAGACTGCACTATGGTCTTATCTAAACCTTATAATGAAGGGAATATATTGTCACCGATTTCCCAAAATCATTAGTGAAATTGTGCGTCGTTAACACAAAGGCATCTGCCTGTATATCATCTCTGCATGCAGATTAACATTTTCCATGCCGGTCGTCATTGCACAACCTGAACGTAAATAAATTATTTCGAACTTAGTTTGAAAACTCCTGTGGTTCCATATCTGCTTCTATACTTCAAGGGATAAATTATTTTATTTTGCCAAGACTAAAAAAGGTATTTACGTTGTAAGGATCAGAGAAAGCCTATCGCAAATTACATTCTGTCAGTCATTTCAGAGTAAAGTCGGTTCACCAGCTAACTGCTGTTAAATAATGAAAAAATCTTTTGTTTAATCATACGCGCTGTTTTGCAGTATTGGCTTATATATATATATATATATATATATATATATATATATATATTAAAAAGAAGAGGGGTATAACGTATTTGGTTGTATGTGGATTTATTGAAAAATATTATACTTTGTTTTACATAATTTCACGACACGTGTTTCTGGTCTTTCTCGAAACCGTCTTCAGGTGAAATCCTTTTTTACATATTATTAAAAATAATTAATTTTCTTCATAAAGACGTGGAATATTCTCGATATGTATTCTGTTTGTGTGTTGAAATTTTCTTTCTATTTCTGCGTGAAGGGTTAAAACAATTAATGTTTGTCCAGAGTTTATTGGCATTTAATCTTTTTAATGTTTTTAGTGACCTCTATTTCCATTTCTGTTTCTGTTTTGGCGGTTCCTGTCAGCAGACCATACATGTGCACGAACACGAAAATGTAAAACAAAGTATAATAAATTTTTCTCAATAAAAAAAAATCCAAGGTTTGCATATCTCGTTGGAACCACTAGAACATATTTCCTTTATATATATATATATATATACATATATATATATATGGGGGGTGCGAGCAATTTATTTGAGCAGCAATCCTTCGATTATTTTCGTTAAAACGAAGGCGTTTTTGAACTTTTTATTTAATTTTTCTTGTGTTCTTGCACTGGACACGACATCTAACTCTGCAAAGGTTTTGCATATCCGGGCGGTTTCGACTATTTTTTAAGCAATTTATGAAATACGATTTTTAAAATTTTTATTATTTTTAACTGAGTCTGCGGGTTTTGGGCGGTTTTTACCCATTTTCTCCACAAAAGAAAATACTTTTACGAACACAAGAAAAATTAAATAAAAATTTCAATCGCAGTACTTTGTCAGTTATCTTTAACGAAACACACTCACACACACACACACATATATATATATATATATATATATATATATATATATATATATATATATATATATATAAAGAGAGAGAGAGTGAGAGAAGAAAGAGCGGAAGAGAGATGCACAGACTAAGATAGATAGATAGATAGATAGATAGATAGATAGATAGATAGATAAAAGAAGATCTTTTGAAAAAATGTTTACGTCTTTGGCCAGCTACCATATTGAGACTCGTGACATTAACGCGCTGAAGAGCATAACTGTTGCAAGTCTATTGGAAGCGAAAGAAATCCCATTAAAATGGCGGACTATTTTGATAAGCTCACTGAAAAAAAGATTTATTCGTCTACCGATGGAGAAGAAAGATAGGAAAAAGAAATATCCGAAAACAAAATGCTGAAGACTCTCTTTTCTTCGCTTAACATTATTAAAAATATGATAAAATCTAATTGGCGCCGTTCCAATGCAAAACAATACATAATATTCAAGACTGTCTCAGTGTAAGCAAAAATAATACCGATCATCTTAAAATGCATAAACACACAAAGACAAAAATATAAGAACGTACAAACACACAAAGGCATAAAGGAGCACACATACATACACGGCACAAATATGACACATACAGCAATGTATATACATACAAATACACAACACACAGACACACACACATATATATATATATATATATATATATATATATATATATATATATATATATATATATATATATATATATATATATATATATATATATATCAGAATTATTCACCGCCTCCCATATTTATGAATAAATCTATAATCCCTTATTTTTTGTGGAAATTCCATGTGCATCTTTTCCCAAATTATAAATTAAGAGATTAGAAAGAATGTACAGTTATGCCCGTTAAATTATATTTTACTGCTAAATAATAATGCCAAAAAACATCAACCATTTAACATAGGACGTAATTATTGACTCTCTTTCATCAATTTAGGTGGAAAGTTAATGTGCATCTTTTCCAAAATTGTAAATTAATAGATTAGAAAGAATGTACAGTTACGTCCACAAATGTTTATTTTAATAGCAAACAATAATATAAAAAAAAATTATCAAACAAATATTTAACAAAACTATTTCCCCCTTTTCCTCGATAATCAAATGTATAACTTTCATTCTTGGTTATTTCTGTAAATCGTTTTTGATACTTCCTGATAAAATCACTTCAGACAATGACAGGCATTTTACGCCATTGTCCTGTACAATTTCTTCTTTTTGCTCCGAATTTGAAGGATTTATCTCCTATATTTGTGTTCAAATAGAACAATAGATTTTCAATGAGGCTTGGGGCAGTATTTTGTGCGTTGTACGTCAATACCTTATTTTTGTTGTTATTTATCTATTTTTAAAAAAACATTGTACAGGCTTTCGGGTTATTGTCATGTACGAACGTACAATGACGCTTTGTTTTATATTATTTTTAAGAATACACAATTGTTGCACCTTATAGATGATACCCTGGTATACTCACTAATTTTCTAGGCCTAAATATAGCGAAAAATCCCCAAAGCATAATGCTCCTTTCATTGTGCTTTTCATTCTTTTCTTATTGTTTATAGAAAACTTATTTCAATTTTATTTGTTGGGTTTCTCCCTGTAATGACAAAAGTTCGCAGATGAAGGCTTTAAGAATGCTTTCTTCAACTGAGAATACGAGGTTCGCATATAGTGTCCTTTTATAGTCCCAGTTAACATAAATAGGTCTCTCAGAGAGGAGAGTAACAAAACAAGGGGAGACAACGTTTGATTATTTCCCTGTGAGCTATAATCTCCAGCTATTCAAGTGTAATGCCAATCGACATCTCCAGTTGTATTCATCTATCCACTACCCTCATCCTTTCTTCTATCACTCCTATCTGACCTTGCTTTAAATTTTCTGTAACCCCTTGCGTACTAGTGGCTTCCCGCCTTGCTTCGGGTGAAAAAAAAATAACAATCTTATTTAAATTTAACCGATACCAATTATTATACATATTTATATCAGAAAACAAGTATATGGTAATTTTAAATAACGTGACAACATACTCTAGTACAAGTTATATCTATTAATTCATTAAAGTTAAGATTAGATTAAATTAGAAATCAATATAAAATTAAATTTGAAGTTAAAAAATAACAGTCAAAATTTCAGATGCCATATTCTCAAGTTAACCGAGTATCAAGTTATTATGTCAAGATTATTCAGAAATATATATATATATATATATATATATATATATATATATATATATATATATATTTGTGATAGTTTTCATATATATATATATATATATATATATATATATATATATATTTATACATTCTTAAAATAATTGTCGGACTCTGTCCATTAAATAATGTGTGACGTAATTTGTTTACATTTAAACGCCATGAGCAGATATGAATGTACGTGAGAGATTCATAGAAGATTGAAGTTCAAATACAGTAAATTCGATCACGCTCCTCTGTGGCCAATTCGGTTAAAGTCACGTCAAGCTAAATGATGGTTCCGTATAGTATACAGTTTCAAATCCTGTCGGAGGACGAATATTTTCTGTGAAAATTTCTCAGGCCGGTAAATGTTGTTTAATACTGTTTATTATAAACAGAGCATTTACTTAAATATTTGTAGCTATAAAAAGAATGTATAAAAATGTCTTAAAATAATTGTCGGACTTTGTCCATTTCATAATATATATGATAGTTATATATATATGGCCCGTTCCATTTAATTTTAGAGCGGCTACATTACTTAAAATTAAATTTAAGCTAACGGTTACATCCAAAATTCAAAATTTCAAATGTCATATTCCAAAGTTAACCGAGCATCAAGTTATTATTTTCAGAAATGAAACTAGTATATATATATATATATATATATATATATATATATATATATATGACGGGTTCCATTTAATTGTAGGGCGGCTACTTTTTGTTCGCGAGATTCGATTTCCTTGCTTGGTTTTTGAGAATAATTAAATGATTACATTCAGATAAATTAGAATTTAGCCCATAGAGGAAACAGGAGATATTTTCTATCTTCGTCGTGTTGATCTCACTGTTTCAGAATTGGTATACATCGGTTTTTGTGGAAGGGTTCATGACGTTATTTCCGTCTATGTCCATTTTCTCACTTCTATATTCAACCTTATATATTGATAATGCTCAGATATTCGATAATTTATGTTCCGATTTTTAGATACAGCCTCAAATTGGCATGAACTATGAACAGATTAAATAAAAATTCTACTAAAAATGAAAATAAAACTGATATCTCATTTTAACAGATATATTTACCAGTATTGCACAACATTATCTTGAAATATTAAATTTTAAATGTATTTAATAAAATCGCCATTGGCTTCAACCACGACCTCCAGACATCTTCGTAGTGTCCTGTTACTCTTATGGGCGGTCTTCTTGTTTAAATGCTGCCATAGTCCTTGCCTTTAGTTCATTTTGTTTCCTCATACAGTTTTGTTGGTCTCTCGTTTAACTGCGCATCACATATAATAATCAAGGGGGAGAGTTAAGTGGCCACATATAAAGGTTGATGGTGTTACAAAAATTGTCTGACTGGGTTGTCCTGCTTTAGTGGCATGGTGCAGAGTACTAATGCAAGACATATGGTCTTAAAGCTGTCTCCTTCTTGACCAAAGGCATCACACCTACTCAAAGCATCTGTGTTGATTCTGAAGCTCCGTGGGAATATGAATGGAGGCATAACGTCGCCATTAATATTAATCACTCCAAACCCTCCGTAATCACCATTAGTTTCCGCCAACTCTTTCCGAAACCTCTGCACTCCCCACAGATTGACACCCAAACACTCTGAAATTTTCGTATTGGAGCTTCCACCTTTTGATAGATTTCAGTGATCTGTATTGGCTATATATATATATATATATATATATATATATATATATATATATATATATATATATATATATAATTATAATTATTTCTTTTCATGTGTTTTTATCCTTAAGCGAAAATTTTGGATTCCCAAAAATTTCGCTTGAGTATAAAATAGAGATTTTGGCTCTTGTTTTTGAAACATGTGACCCCTTATGTAGCGAAGGAATCATAGTTTTTTAAAAATAATTACAATTATAATTTAGTCTTACTTTTGTATTGAGCATTGTTTTTTTAGCATAAAAACACAAAAAAGATTAAACTTCGGATTATTTACCTAACGAGTTCTTTCCTATTTTCTTACATATATAACGATAACGATATATATATATATATCGACATATACAGATCAGTCGTTCTCTCAACTCTTTTCTATGGTGCTGAAACTTGAACCCTGTACGTCAAGCATACAAATCAACTTGACGCATTTCACATGCACTGTCTTCGTTTCATATGTGATATAAAATGGGATGACAGAGTCAAGAACGTTTGTTTTGTTCATAACTATTAGCTTGTTCAGAAATTAATGTTTTTTTTTTAGAATCAATATTTCTTCCTGAATTAATGTATTTAAACAGGGTTTAAATCAGTCAAAATATCAACCCTGAAAAGCTATATATTTCCATCATCGAGACACAAGTTTATTTATGCCTTTATTATAAAACTCCAAAGTTTTAGACGCCGAGAAATCAATTAATGCAGTTTCTGCAACGGAATATCTTTGGGGTTAAAAAATTGTACAGCACCGTACCGTCCGTTACAAGAGAACCTTTTACCCCAGATTCTGTTAATGTTATCCGGAGTTTGAGAAAATTTATGACCAAACTTGAACTTATATAAAAAAAGTTAAAAATCACAGGCACTGAAACCATTCTAGCAAAGTTACAAGTTAGGTGGGCTGGTCATATTGTGTAAATGGATGAGCATAGACTTACAAAAAAGTTCCTGTATGGGTAACTACAATACCCCAAGATTTCAGTTGGATGTCCACACGTACCCTACAAAAAACAAATTGAAAGACAACTTGAAAACGACTCAATTATGATCTGAAAACCTGGGAAGTCCAAGCATCAAACCGAAACGAGTGGTGTAAGACATGTTTCAGTAACTTAAAGGCTTTTAAAGACCGTAGACTGAAGCAGCGTGATCAGCTTTGTCACATTCTGACCCAGAGATACCATCAAAATCCTGCTTTAACAAATTTCATCTGTCAGTTTAGCTTTGTCGCCCGGGGCAAGGCAGGGCAATTATCGCACTTAAGAAAGCACAAAAGAAATATGTCTTTACCTTACTTGTCTTTCTCCACAATAGCCCCTGCTAGTGTAAAACAAAAGGCACCACCAACTACTAACCCTCGTTTAATCTTCACGATAGTAGAGTCCACCATATATATATATATATATATTCTATATTCAACATCATCACTTGATAAGATACCAAAGGTGTTGAAACAGAATGGCTATTTTTGTAGTGATTTTACAACATATTTATGTTATAATTTTTTCGAATAAATTTTTATATATATATATAAATATATATATATATATATATATATATATATATATATATATATATAATTACTCTTCTAGTTACACTCGCAATATCTAATGAATGCCAGTTGTCAGTTATCTTCTGTTAATTCAAAGATCTCCAATGCCTTAATCAGGTATTGAACTCACAATTTTTTAGTTCCTGTCACTGGATCTAACCAACGCCTTTATCCACTGTGCCATTTGTCCTTAAGGACACATAGCACAGTGGAAAAAGACATGCCACGTGGAACTATAACAGTAATGGCATGCGGAACTTAGACATGGCACGTGGAATAGAACAGTCTACCCCAGCGATAGAAATAAAGGGTTCTGTTCGACATTCCAACCACCTAAAGAAGGCCGGAGCGTACAACGGCCGAAACGTTGTAATAAATCTGGCAACAAAGATGAGGACAATAGTCCGAATCATGTTAATAGTGTACATAATACCTCATATGAAAATATAGACAGATACTGACGGGCCGAAACGTTGTAATAAATATGGCAACAAAGATGAGGACAATAGTTCGAATCATGTAAATAGTGTACATAATACCTCATCTCAGAAATATAGACAGATGTATAGAAATACATTAAAATACTTTCAAGACGCTCCAATAGCCTAAGTTTTTCATATTCAGTGCGAAACAAAAGGCACATAAAATATTCCATAACATAAAAAACAGCCTTTCCTTATAAACCCATCGAATCCCAAAATTATATTTCTCTACGCACAAACTCTATTACAACTACAATCAAAAAGCATTTATTTAATCTCAACATAAAATCTCTCGCAACTACATTTGAAGTCATAAAAAATCTTACTTAATATAAAATGAATAATTTAAAATTAAAGGATGTATTTCCTCTATCACATGCAATGATTCTCTGGAAGAATATATTGGATAAACCTCAAGTTAATTAAAACATTAGATGAATAGAAAAGGATATTTTTAAAAAACAACACACAAAACACACCAGTTGTTCACCGTAACGAGACTGAACACCATTTTGTTTTAAAATAAAACATGATATTGTTATCCCATATATATATATATATATATATATATATATATATATATATATATATATATATATATATATATATACCAGGTTTAACAGCAAAATTGACCAAATCGTGTGACAGCAAAATTGGCCAATTGTTACATTAACATTTCCAGTGATGTATCTTCGAAATGATTAATGATATCTTACTGGAACTTCTCCGAAGTTTTTATAACACTATTAGACTTTACTTTGAGAAATAATGTTTCATTAAATAATACAGACAAGTTTTGTCTATTTATGTTAAGTAAAATGATAACTATAACATTTTTAGGCATTTAAAACAACTTAAACATGAAAACAATAAACAAAAATTTTAAATTCTTAAAGGTATATGCATAAAACAGTTGAAATCTAACCTGAACAAAATAAACTATGAAATCTCTTCTTAAATGCCTATAATTTATAACAGAAGCCATACTTCTCATATTTAATACTTCTTGTTTTCACTCTCGCGTGATCATGTGTGACATCACAAGCTGCGACGCGATTTTCCCTTCTGCGTCTCGTATACTCGAGTTTGTCGTTGCTTTGAAATTTTTCATGCAGCAAGAGTGGACTATCATTGTTGTTTCGTCCGTGTGTTGTTTGATATATTGAAATTGTCATCTTTGATAATGGCTTATGTAAGCCGAAAGCTTAGATTGAATTTAAACATGTATCAATATGGTGTTTTCCTTTCGTCTTTCAATTATAATGTGATTAAGCTTATCAAACAACATGAAAGGAACTTACTTAAAATTAATAGATAAAACTTGTCTATATTATTTAATGAAACATGCATTAATGAAAATTGCTGCCTATATATACACAATATATATATATATATATATATATATATATATATATATATATATATATATATATGGTATATAAGCAACAATCCTCTTTATACACGTTTTTATTTACTTTTTCTCGTGTTCATACATGTGTACTCTTTTCTGGACATAAAATTTTTTAAAACTATCCAAAATCTCTGCATATCCGAGTGATTTCGGCTATAAGTTTAGCTATTAATAAGGATGATTTTACTTTTAATTTTAACTGAATATGTGTTGTACTATATATTTTTATCTAGAGTTATAGAAAGAAGACATTGTGGCTGTGTAGACATTCAATATTACTAAGTGTTGGCTTTTTTTAGTATATTTTAATCTTATTTTTACATGTGTGATAAATAATTAAGATTGTATTTTCTACTAGTTTTTTTTCCAGATGGAAGCTGGTAGGTTTCTGTGTGTGTGTTTAAATGAGTTCTAATGTAGCTATGGTTGGGTAGGTGAAAATTAAATCGTCTGGATATAGATGTAGTAATGTGACCGATGTATTTATTTATTAATTTGATTCCTGATCAATCCAAACCCATAAATAATTACACCAGTTGCAATAGTGCATTTTTACACACTTTGTATATATATATATATATATATATATATATATATATATATATATATATATATATATATATAGAGGTTGCAGTGATTTACGCATCATCTGTTTGAGACTGATAAAACACACGCGAGTGTGATTGTTTCTCGAATCTGATGCAGAAGGTGAACTGTTGTTTTGAAGAAAAAAACAAGTTTATTCTTCTGTCCGCTATTGTCGAGGGGAGTTTCATTTCTAAGCAACGTGGAACTTCAGTATCTTGATTATGTTATTATTTTATATTCAATTCACATCTATTTTAATTTTGGCTGCTGTGAAATGTCCCCAAGTAATGTGGCTTGTGAACACCATTCCAAATGCCTCGCAAAGAGATGACCCAGTATTCATTCACGCGGAGCCATTTTTAATCATTGATCTGAAAATGCAGTTTTATAGAGCTGACAGATTAGACATTTCTGTACAAATATGGCGCCATGCATAACAGACAGATGAAAGCCTCGATCTCATGAGGTTATTTAGAAAAAGAATAACTTTTCTATGATATCTATTTTTTTTAGATCTGCAGTATATTTTTATAAATTAATTTCTTCTTACTTCTTTGTGCGCAGTGGCATTTGTCAAGATTATCTAATTCAAAAGGTCAACAGTTTTGCGTGTAGGCGCATGCGTCATTGTGTCACGGCGCATGACCATTTGGGGCAATAAAATAGAAACAAATAAGTGACGACAATGCAAACAGAACTCTGCAGAAACAATTCGATAGCTAAGAGCAATTTCCAAATATAAACAGCTAAATAAATTCTCCATCACGTGAAGTGCTATTTGCCAAGGAGTCAAGACAGGAATAAATAATATCGGAAAAAAAGAACTGTGTAGATGATTCGTTGCAGCTGTCTTCATGGGATTTATACCGCACCCACTTGTACAAGTAATTTGTTAGTTTTCCTTCTGTTTTTCTATCAGTATCTAGGAATTAATAAACATCTATCAGTGTATTCATGTATATCTCGGGCCTGTTCATATCTATCTATCTATCTATCTATCTATCTATCTATCTATCTATCTATCTCAGTCTGTTCATATCTATCTATCTCAGTCTCTCCATATCTATCTATATATCTATCTATCTATCTCTCAGTCTGTTCATATCTATCTATCTATCTATCCATCTATCTATCTCTCTCTCTCTCTATATATATATATATATATATATATATATCTATCTCAGTCTGTTTTTATCTATCTATCTATCTCAGTCTATTCATCTATCTATCTATCTATTCATATCTATCTATCTATCTATCTATCTATCTATCTATCTATCTCTCAGTCTGTTCATATCTATCTATCTATCTCAGTCTCTATATATATCTATCTATATATCTATCTATATCTATCTCTCAGTCTGTTCATATCTATCTATCTATCTATCTATCTATCTATCTATCTATCTATCTATCTGTTCTCTCTCTCTCTCTATATATATATATATATATCAGTCTGTTTTGTTCATATCTATCTATCTATCTCAGTCTGTTCACTATCTATCTATCTATCTATCTCATATATATATCATATATATATATCTATCTTTTATCTATCTATCTCAGTCTGTTCATATCTATCTATCTATCTATCTATCTATCTATCTATCTATTTCAGCCTCTTCATATATGTCTGTATATGTATTTTCTTATGTCTTGCTTGCTCATCTGTCTGTGAGTTCATACGTAACTCGATCCTATTCATTTCTATCTATCTATCTATTTATCTATCTATCTATCTATCTATCTATCTTATGAGCTAGATAGCTGCCACATGTATGTACCTTCATATATATCTTTATTTGCATTAAGTTCTTTCATCAAATTCGTGTATTTACTTATATTTATTGTCCTACAACATCCAGTCAGGTTGAGATGATTTCAGGATGCAATTCATTTTAGAAGAATGTAAGAAAGCAAACCTTAATATTCGTCTATATGCAAGACCGGCGTCGACTTGTTTGTGACTTGACTGCGCATTTGAGATACAGTTTATTTTGGACTGACCGCAAGGAGAAAAGACAACATAAAGTTGGAATTGCAATACGTAGAACAACAGATATTGTAATATACCATATCGCACAGCAGTCAAAAAGAGTGATGGCTACCGTCATTGTTGTTCATGGCTGTCAGACCCGAGTGATATAAGATTATACCCCAAATGAAAAATACGCTGTCTCGGCGGAAGATAAATTCTACACAGAGTTGAGTAAAATATCAGGTCATCCAATAAGTTCTCTCCGAATTTTAACTTTTTGTTAAAATGAACGAAATTTAAAGAGTATTTTATAATGTCTAATGGGGTTGAACATTATTTTTTATGTTTAGATGCATTTAAACTAATCAAATTTTATTTAAGAGAACAATAGAATTAAATTTTGCTTGAATAAAACCCTGCTAACATGGAAGTACCCAATAATCATTTGAGGCACATAATGCTTTATGAGTTCAAGAAAGGAAACTCAGCAGCCGAAGCGGGCTAGAAATATTCACTCAGTTTATGGAGAGGAATGTGTGAATGAAAGAACTTGGAGAAGATGGTTTGCAAAATTCAGAGGTGGAGATTTCACCCTTGAAGATGAAGATCGAACCGGACATCCAGTTGAGTTTGATGAAAAGTTTCTTGAAGCAGCCCTTGAAGAAAATCCTGCTTTATCATTTGAGGCATTGGCAGTGGTTCTCAGTTCAAACCATACAACTGTTCATCGTCATCTTCAACAACTTGGAAAAGTTCCTAAACTTGGAAAATGGGTGCCTCATGAATTGTCTGAAAACAACCTCAAATCCCGAGTTGACATCTGCTCTTCTCTCCATTCTCGCCAACTTGTTTCACCTTTTTTGGATAGACTTGTGACTGGTCACGAAAAATGGATCTTTTATCGGAATGTTAAGCCTCTTTGACAGTGGCTTGGTAAAGGGGAAAGAACCCCAGCCACAGCCGAGAAGGGAACTTCATGGGCAAAATCTTCTTCTTTCAATCTGGTGGGATCGCCAACGAATAATCCACTTTGAATTCTTACCACCTAATGCAACAATTAATGCTCAAATATACTGTCAGCAATTAGAGCGTTTGAAACAAGCTTTGAGGAAAAAAAACCTGCTCTAGTGAATCGAAAAGAGGTGATGTTTCATCAGGACAATGCGTCACCCCACACACTAAGAATCACGTCAGCAAAGATCGAAGAACTTGGTTGGAAGAAAATTCCTTATCACCTTATTTTCCCGATCTTGCTCCTTCAGACTACCATTTGTTTCGGAGCTTACATAATCATTTGGAAGAAACAGCTTTTGTAACACAGGAAGAGGTTAAAACTGACATTTGTGAGTTCTTCGAATCAAAGCCAAAAGAATTTTACATTAATGGATTTAGTAAGCTTGTTAATAGATGGAAGGAAGTCATAGATAATCAGAGAAAACACATTGTTGATTGAATCTGTAATTAAATGTAACATTTGGTCACTTGTTTTCTTTATTCAAAATTCGGACAGAACTTATGGGATGACCTGATATGTATAGCTGAGAAAAAAAAACATAAATCCGTGCATTATTTTAATGCTGCTACAAGCATGTTTTCAACACCAAAAGTTAAAATAGATGTAACTATCAAATTTAAGAAGACGAAAGATTTGTCAAGAAGTAAAAAGAAAGCACGGAAAAGTTGATATTCACATGAAATAATGCTGTCAAAAGAGTAGACGGGAATATCCTGTAACCTTCTTAACGATCTTGGTAAATGATTTGTAGAAATGAGGTGATAGCAAGTGAAAAAAATGCCTAGGAGACGCTGTAGAGAGCCACGATTGTCAAAGATCTGGATTGATATGACACATAGAAAAGTACAATTTACTCTTAAGAAGATTTAATTTAACTGCATTAATCTTGAAAGTCATTAGAAGTGAGTTATAATACACATTTCGGACATGTGCTACGTTTTCTTTGTATATATAAAAATAGTGAGACATTTGCCATAGCCAGATAGAATTTAAATCTATTGCAGGAAAGTTAAATAATTGATTAAATTTATTTGATATTTTGTCTATATTTCTGAGATGAGGTATTATGTACACTATTTACATTATTCGGAATATCGTCCTCATCTTTGTCGCCATATTAATAAATGTAATAGTAATATTATGGCGACAAAGATGAGGACAATAGTCCGAATAATGTAAATAGTGTACATAATACCTTATCTCTGAAATATAGACACGACCCATTCATTCAATGCAAATAAACCATTCACCAAAAGACTTCACCCTTCATCTTTTACTCC
Source organism: Acanthosepion pharaonis (assembly GCA_903632075.3). Lineage (NCBI taxonomy): Eukaryota > Metazoa > Mollusca > Cephalopoda > Sepiida > Sepiidae > Acanthosepion > Acanthosepion pharaonis. The sequence goes on along the minus strand of CAHIKZ030005518.1, from coordinate 1,067,578 downwards.
TACATATACCACAATACCGCATCCACAAAGGGAACCTAAATGTTAACGCCATGATTAAAAATTTCATATGTACAAATGTTCATAATATATATATATATATATATATATATATATATATATATAATTATATAATATTAAAAAAATATGTTTTTTCGCTACACAGTTCTAACCATGTTTCATTTTTGATATCTATAAGAACACCGGATTATATATCTTACTGTTCTTTCTTTTTATATATATATATATATATGTGTGTGTGTGTGTGTGTGTGTGTGTGTGTGTGTGTGTGTGTGTGTGTGTGTGTGTGAAAATATGACGATGATGCGAAATGATGGGGAGGGTTCTGAATCCCAATACAAACAAAATAAAAACAGAAACTAACAGAAAATAATTGACGTTTGTAAGACCCGTCCACCCCAGAAAAAAAAAAAATCAGAGTTGCCGCTGTATTCTGTCATCAGGGGTATGGGAAAATAAATGTATGGCGTGGGGAAATCACAGACTGAAACAGTGGAGATAAAAAAAATGGGCCAAAAGAAACTGGGGAGTTTCTCATCTTAGCTCATAACAGAAGTAAGGAGCCGGAAACGGGCCAGGAACGACACTCACTCACATTAACTAAGTATACAAAAGAGGATCTGCCTTAACCAGGGTGGGGGGTTGCAGGAAACCGCCCCGTTCTGACGAAAGAGGACTTAAAAAAGTAACTCAAAGATAACGACTTTCACGCGAAACAAGCTCGTTACTTTTACCCACCTTTCGTTGAAATCTGTAGACACCAAACGCTTTCTATCTATCTATCTATCTATCTATCTATCTATATATATATATATATATATATATATATATATATATATATATATATTCTTTCTATATTTGAGGAAGTTGAAAGGATAATGGAAACAAAAAGGACACTTATATTTAGAATCAGAGACAGTAAAATATAAACATACAAATGTATTGGCTGAATTTAATTGTTGCATTTACAAGCATATTCACCAATGTGTGTTGTTTCAACCTACGCTATGGTTGGCTTTGCACTCGCTAAATGCTACGAGACGAGCTTGCTAAATTTCTAGGATAGATAGTAAGAAAAGAGCGTTTTGAAAATGCGACACTCATTTTGAGGCAACAAAGAAATAATGCTATCTAACAGTAAGGTATATTCTTGAAATCTAAGGCCCATATTCGATGTAAATACTGAAGGAGTACAAATGGAAAACAAATCACAATTTATTTTAAATCGTATTCATTTGCCTGCCATAATCTCCAATGACATATGTTCGATAAAACCTTTGAAAATATCAAGAAACATTTGCGATAATACAAATATTCACTAAAATATGCATTTTACGTCTGCTAAATTCGAAGTGGGAAGAATAGTGAAAAGACGAGCTTTACGAAGAGGATAGGAAATCGTAGAGAACCATGAAGCTGATCAGAAATTACACTTATAAGAAGAAGAAAGGGAACAACACTGAAAAATTCTTACCCATTCAGTTATCATATTCTTGCCCGCCATCCTGAAAGATATCTGCCCTCGTGATATAATTTATAAGTAAAATGATCAAAAACCCTAACGATGAAATTGAATTTGAAAATATAAGCGATAAAAGACTGCGCATTTTTGTATCTTTAACGTGTAGTGGACCGTGGCTGTAATGTTGTTGAGTAGAAGTAGAAGAAACACATGTGGGTTCAGATTTTCCTTCTAGCTGGCCCAACTACATGAGAAAGTTGGATTTTAATTAAGTCCAAAGAAGAAGGCAAAGAAAAACAAACAAAACACAAGACCGATAATATATGTATACTAATATATATATTAATAACAAGTTACATAGAAACAGTTACAAAAGGACAAAGTGTGTGTGAATATTATATATGTGCGTGTGTGTGTGTGTGTGTGTGTGTGTGTTGTGTATTTTTGGGAAACGCTATCTCTTGTGAGCGTTCACATTTTTGAGGTGGTAAGGCTGGAAGCCTGAGGAAAAAGAGAGATTTACCTCAAGGTGTAGGCGCCCTGAGGGAAAAAGAGAGAGAGGCGAAGGGTCAACGGCTATTTATAGCCAGGGAAGAGAGACCCCTGGTGAAAGAGTTAAAGAACTAAAGGAGGAGTTAACTCCGACACACGTTTCGATATAAAAAGATAACGATACTTCTATTTCTCCCCCACACCATTTCCTTCTTTTGGTATTAAAGACTGGCATCCTCAATAAAACAGTTATCTGTCTGTAGAATCTGCACCAAGTCTAATGGTTAGAGGCTCGGAACCCAAAATCAGAAACGCATGTTCGAATACTGGTCAAAATAGTTATGTTAACTTTTGGATGACAACACTTCCGAAAGGTACTTCTCCCCCTCAGCTAGAGTTTAAATAACAAGGCAGACTAGACTCTCTAATCGTGATTGACATACAATATAAGGGAAAGATAACATTGAATTCAAAACAGTATGTAGAACTAGTAAGGTATATTCTTGAACCGTATGCTACCAACACTTTGGTTTGAACATAGATCGCCAGAGATCAAACACAGGCGATCCCATTTTGAATTAAGTTGATCACGTGACCGTAAAGGAAACGCATAAATGGGAATTAGCGTGACGTCTAACTCATCTCCATTTCTATTCGATACTCTATTACCATACGGATCACTATTTCTATTCTATCCTCTATTACTATACGGATCGCTAGTCTCTTCTCTACACTATTCTCTGTACTGATCACCATACGGATTTCTATTCGAGCGAGTATTATCGAGCAAGTAACAGTAGTGCGTGTGTTATTCAAAGGAGCCTTACACCGTTACTATAATTGTATCTGCGATTACAATGTCTCTACTACAACGTGCATTATGAAAAAGACAACGAGTATTTGTTTACATCACAAAAGTTGCAACGAGTGTTCGTTGACATCGTAAAAAAAGCACAATTTATTCTAGATCTTGTTCATTTACCCACCATAATCTCTAATGAGGTCAGTTCGATTCTCACTAAAAATGGCTACTTTTGTGATAATCTGAAATTAACTTTGTAAATATCTAAAAAAAATTACGATAGAAACATATTCCCTAAGAGATTCTTTTAAGGTCACTTAGCTAAATTCGGTCTGGCCTATGACTGCCTTCACCCTCGCTAAATTATACGAAACCAAATCTCAATTTATCAAAAAATCCAGCTATTTACGGAGTGCAACCAAGATGAAACTGTAAAATAAATTCTGATGGTTGGCCAATACAACTGTTAATTCTTAAAGATCCCCAAAGAAACTGTTAAGACGCCCACAGATCTGGAGAAACTCAATCAATGATCTTCTGGTGCTAAGAGACATTGTAATAAAATTATCGCATCATTGAGATAGATAAAGACTGTCATTTCAGGCTAAGCTGCCAATTTCCGGCACAGGCAATCAAATCAAATTTCTCTGATCCGGCTAGTGCCAAGGCTAATAACAGATAAAACCATCTTCAATTTTAATCACTCTATCCAGCTATGTGTCTAAGGAAAGATAAGATTTTTTTACCCATCACAAGACTACTGACTTTCCCATCATTCCATCGGTTTGTCTACCTGCTTAGACTGTTGTTGATTCAATGTATCTTATCCGAGATTCATTCGTTGGAGTTGCAAAATTAATTTGCGAGCCAATTAGAGTGAATTACAGTAATTAGCTAACAGTGACATACAGTTTCTTAGAAACAGAATTAAAAAAAAAATTCGTTCCAAACATTAAACTTGAGACTTTGAAGTGAGCTTCGTTCTGAAATCGGTTAAGCCATTACTACGTTGTTCTGTCTTCTTGTTATTCTGACATTTTCGTGAGGGTCAGTGGGGAAAATGCAGCAAATTAAATGCAGCTAATATGCTTTCATGTTTATATTGCATTTCCTTACTAATGAATTGCATTATGGGCTGTAAAAAGTATTAACACATTTGCTATTAGGTTGTTCGAAAAATAATGTCAGAATTTAGAATAAATCTTTAAATTGTGTTCTGATATAATAATTAGACAACAATATTACACATTCATAATGATTAAGGTGTTCTTAATTGGATATCCATCTCTTTCAGAATTTAACTTAAAACATATATCACACGTCTTGAACATGGATAAAGAAGAGATAGGTTGACCCTTTTTTGAATGAGTACAAGCCTAGTCACAATGCTTCAATTGCCAACATTATCTAATGTTGTTGCCAAATACGTGACGCACCATCTGTATGGAAAATAATATCCGATTTAAGAATAAACCTTTTAATTGTGTTTTAAAAATATTATAATAGTTGCACAAAATATATTACTAATTCTTAATGATTAAATTCTATTTTGTTAATTTTATAACAATATCTTTCAGATTTAATTTGAAACATTATACCCATCCCCCTCATCATGAAAAAAGAGATGTTTTTACTTTTTTTGCATGAATTCAAGAATGTTCATAATACTTCTCAAACTTCTTCCAATATTAACAGAGTATGGGATAATGGAGCCACTTGTGATCGCTCAGTACAGCACTGGTTTCTGAAGAACTGCTCTGGGGATACGAGTCTTGTAGATGAAGGTGTGATTGGTAATCAACAACTTAACACTTGCTGGATAAAAGCCACGTCAAAAGAAAGAAATATCTCAGATAATGAGTCTCAGTATTTTAACGGATCATATAAAGGAAATTGGCAAATTGGTGACGAACGTCGATAAATTTGCTTCATATGAATTCAGTGAAAACCAAAGTTTACGACGTTTTGTGTGTACAGTGTTTCTTCTTCTTCTTCTTCTTCTTCTTCTTCTTCTTCTTCTTCTTCTTCTTCTTCTTCTTCTTCTTCTTCTTGTGCTGTGTCCCATCATTGCTATCCACTTCTTAGCTCTTAATGAATTTTATCTTTTGATTTCTCCTAAACCTAATCCGATATCAAGCTCACTGAAGCTCACTATGTAAGTTATGCGTTGTTTCCCTCTGTCCTTCTTGCCTTTAATCTATCCTGTGAGTATCATATTCTCCAAGCACACTTACCTCTGATGTGCTCTAAAAATTTCAATTATATTTCCCTGATGTTATGTATGTTTCCTTTTTATTTATATTTTCTTTAAAATTCAGTCCATTGTTTCCTCATCATCTTTCTGTTCAACTACATTTCAGCTGCTTGAAGTCACATCTTCATCTTTGATAAGATTGTTCCAAGATGGACAGATATCACGTAAATGCGAACTACTGTAAATCTACGTTATATAAATTATACAATTACCTAATTAAATACTGATCTGTGATGAGAAATTAATCTTAATGAGAATCGTAAATGATTGGCTCAATTGCTTGATCATAAGGAAGCTATAAACTCCTTTGCAAAACCAAAATGGTACTAACAGAAAATGATGTTGATTCTCTGGTGTTATTCATTAAACTTTATAAAATATAAGCAGAGTATCACCGACAAAGTTTACTACCATCAAGTGGATGAAATGACCATTCATTTAAGTAAAAACGATTGGTACTGGGTAACCGATGATGTTTAATTCTATTTCCGGACAATTCTCGGCCACATGTTTCCAGAATATCACTGTGGAAGCTGACCGACTGGTGATACGAGACTTTCTCGCATTCGCCATAGTCGCTCGATCTCTCGCCAACTGACGACCACTTTTTAAAGCTACTGTTTATGTTAAAAAAAACATTCCGTTGCAAAGAGGACACAGAATTTGCATTAAATGATTTCTTGGCGTCCAATTATTTAGAGTTCCATCGTAAAGGTACACATAAACTTCTAACCCGATGACAAGAATGAATAAATGCCCAATGCCTCGATTTTGAAGGATTTAAACACTGTTTAAATATATTAATCCATGAATCATTGTTGCGCTTGAAAACAATTTATCAGAGTCAGGATGTGCTGTCAGTAATTACTCAAGTTCGGCAACTTGTAAACTTTATGTAGAAAATTAAAAAAATATGTGCATTTTATGTATAATGATCAGGTTATTCTTCATAATTTTGTTGGATTAAATTCATACCATGCCATAGAAAAAAAATCTTTTGATTTATTTTATTCGCGGTAGGCACTGCTATCTAGATGACACGTCCCTGCATAATACACGAGTTTTAACAAGGTTTGACATCATCAAGCTGACTTCATTGTCCTTCGTCAAAGTCCGATAAACTCCCCGTCTGGGTTAAATTCCAGCAATACTACTGCAGATCAAAACCTTGCAAACCAGTTTCGAACTTCAGTATATGCCATTGTTTCTGAGATGAGGTATTATGTACATTATTTACATTAATCGAACTATTTCACACATGACAGTTTGAAAAAGGCGTTAGGTAGATCCAGTGACAGGACCCAAAGAGTGTGAGTTCAATACCCGTCTAAGGCAGTGGAGAACAACCAGAGGGAAATTAACAGGAGATAACTGATAAGTGACATCCATTAAAACATGGCACGTGGAACTAGAAAAGTCTACCACAGTGAGCGAAAAAAAGGGTTCAGTTCGACATTCCAACCACACGAAGAAGGCCGGAACGTACAACGGACAAAACGTTGTAATAAATATGATGACAAAGATGAGGACAATAGTTCGAATAATGTAAATAGTGTACATAATACCTCATCTCAGAAATATAGACAGATACTGAAGGTCCAAAACGTTGTAATAAATATGGTGACAAAGATGAGGACAATAGTTTGAATAATGTAAATAATGTACATAATACCTCATCACAGAAATATTGACAGATACTGAAGTGCCGAAACGTTGTAATAAATATGGCGACAAAGATGAAGACTATAGTCCGAATAATGTAAATAATGTACATTATACCTCATCTCAGAAATATAGACAGATACTGAAGGGCCGAAACGTTGTAATAAATATGGCGACAAAGACGAGGACACTAGTGTGAATAATGTAAATAATGTACATAATACCTCATTTCAGAAATATTGACAGATACTGAAAGGCCGAGACGTTTTAATAAATATGGCGACAAAGATGAGGACAATAGTCCGAATAATGTAAATAATTCAGTTTCGAACTTGCCAATCTGTTTTAACTCCTTGACATTTAAAAACTACATAGGCCTCCTAGATGTCTCAATAGTGTTATTCTCTTACTTGAACTCGGATAAAATTGTGCACTTTCAAACCTTCCATTATTTGGTTTAAGAAATGTGTTCTTTAATCCATTGTGTACTCTGCCAGTAATGTGCCAAAACCATGGTATGTTAGTGTAATCCAAATTTATACTTTTCTGCCTCGGGTGATTATTCGTTATGAGAGAAAATTCGTCATTACGTTCTCAGAAACAAAATATCACACATCCTAATAACTACAGATGGAAGAATAAATGAACGAACAATATTAATTATAGACTCGAATATAAATAACTTATTTCGACATTGCCATTATTTAAATTGACTAGTCTATTCTTAGGAAATAAGGAAAAGTCTGGTAGGAAAATAACCTTCCTTGATAATCATTCAGTAGAAATTACAAAGCCACGACATTTGTCAGGAACGAATTTATTTTAGCGGTTTAGATTATATTTTTAAATACCACGCATGATCAGAAGTTAGGACATTACAATTATTTCCCTAAAATGAAAATTACATATGACGCAACACATAGATGGTGAGAATTTAATGGGTTAAATTTTAAGAATAAGTTAACATTCTTTAATACTAACCATTTATTTCTAAGAAAGTGTGAAAGCAACGTTCATTTTCGCCGAATCTTATTTTCTTCGTCTTTGGCCACATGACACCAAAAATCGAAGACGCATAGACATAGCGAAATATGCCTTCCAAGAACTAGACGTAAAAGAGTACTGGAATGTTATGTCATATAGATACATGGCAGCGAATGCTGCAAAATTTCATTGCAGGTGGAGAAAAGACTCCAAGCAACAGAGATGTAGTTCTATATCCGGACACTGAGAATACCGGTACATGAAAAGGTGATCAATGAGGAAATGGGGAAAAAATCTGAAAAAAAACCCCAAATATTTGAAATTGGTTAAACAAATAAAGAGGTAAGAAGGCTTAGAGAATTTACACACGTAGGCTATAATCAGTAGGGGGAGATGCAAACAGCGAATAACTTAACTAAATAGTTTTTTTTCGTTTATATGTCAGAACGTCGACAAAGATTTATGACAGAGAATCAAAGTTTGCGTGTTTTATTAATGTTCACCAAAAACAATGTGCGAGAGCCACCAGGTGTAGAGGTTAAATAAATATAGTGTGCGACATGAATGGAAAATTTCTGCAATAAATAACGAGTAAAGAAGGCTTGGAGAATTTACACACATAGGCTATAGTGGAGTCAATAGGAGAAGATGCAAACAACGAATAACTTAACTTTTTCTTTCATATGACAAAGATTTATGACACAGAATCAAACTATGTATTTTTTTAATGTTCACCAAAAACAATGCGCGAGAGCCACTCAATATAGAGGTTAAATGAATAGGGTGTTTGACATGAATGGAAAATTAGGATGTAGGAAATTAATATTACGGGAATATAGCTAATATATAAAAATTGACTCTTGACTTGCAGAAATTCCGGAAACTCATCGACAATGCTGTTTGGATAGAACTTCCTCCTTAAAATACGAATACGGAAGGAATGAGGGTAATTCGACTCCGTGGAAGTAGCATGGCTTCTTTTAGTTGTAAACATGTGAATTAAAATGACTAAAAATTAGAGCACGTCCTAAAATTTTCCAGACAAATAGCGCGAATGAGAGGCGACGGACTAGTGACGATACCTGTGTGGGAAGAGGACAGCCAGATGGAAAGTATATCATCTCCCAAAGAATCTCAGATAGACGACTTTCTATAAAGCGCAGGAAGTAGTGAAGAGGCATTATTCCCTACGTTCTGAGGAGACACGTTGTATAACAGAAGAATAAATTGTGCATCGGGGACCAAAATTTGTTTCTGACAAGAAGAAAATGAAACCGCATTTTTTGAAAAAGATCTTAAAAAATTAACCCTTTGCTTTAAAGATATTGCTGGTAATATAAATTTACCTTCTTCTCCAAGAATTTTCGATATTTAGAAACGGTTGATAGAATGAAACATTACCTACCTCGCCCTCGCCCTCGCCCTCTCTCTCTCTCTCTCTCTCTCTCTCTCTCTCTCACCTCTCTATACCTAGCTGCATAATAAACAATTCACTCGGGAATTAACATTCGATGACTGTTTGACGTGATTAACTTTGAAATCCACGGCCAGATGTCCCATATGTCACCAAGAAAATGATCTTTATCTATTTCTTCTACTTTCGTTACTCGATCAGTTCGCAGTAAGGCCGCGTGCAAACACCTGTCATGGGGGAAAACAATTGAATCCAGCCAGCGATAACAGGAAATCTTTAAGAGTCTAAGACATTATGAAAATGGAAAACGAGCACTAAGGTTACTTGAAATCAGACAAGACACGGATGACATAATCTGTTCGCTAACTGGTAGCGTTTTAACTGACAGGATGTGTTCATGGAATTGGCAGAGAGTTAAGTGCTTGGACTGCGTCTGTATATAAGCAGTTGATATGCAAGTAAATAATGAACGATAAAAAACACAAGCACAAGTGCCATGACTGAAAATAAAAGGTAAAAGTGGCCGAGTGGTTAGAATATTCGCTTTCTGACCAAAAGAATCTGGTTCCAATCTCACCATGGTCGATTTATCAGGAAGGTAACTTCTTGATGTTACTGGTTTGGAGGAGGCAACCCCAGCGTCATCTTTGAAAAAATCATACCACGGATTAACCCAATCTATATGAATTAAATTGTCCAGACAGAACTTTTGGGAGCCACGGTGGTTGAGCTAGCCACGGGTTTGAGGGTGTTTGCCTTGTTCAGACTGTTGATCAGATAACGCCCTTACTTCCAGAAACTGTAACTAACGTCTGTTCAGCAAAGTTGCAGTATAAACCACAGGTGGGCTCTGTGGATGTTGAACAGGCACAAATGTGCTTGAGCAGGCGTCTGAAATGGGGATTAGTTTGACATTCTAGTAGACTGGCATCCTCGAATTCGAGTGGCTGGACCATTTACTTACTTAATTGACAGATATGCACACCAAATATTACCTGGCTCCAGCTGCTCTGCATTACCATTACAAGAGCTGGGTCAGAACATGAATCGAGTATTACTTCAACACAAGAGACGGAGCTCCAGGTTCACTAGGGTTAAGAAACGTCTACGCTGTCTTGTGGGTGATGAATTAATTTCCACCCTACAAACCCTTTTCCCATAAATGAATCTTGGCTAGTCTCTCGATAATCTATCGCAATTTTCATGGCAAATGTTCAGTGGATTAATTGATTCAACTAGTCTAGACCTTTACACGCAGGACCTTCCATGCCACCTGAATCAACTCATCCTCATTGTCTCTATATTCCATTAGTACGGTTGAAGTTCCACACAGATAGCTTCCTTCCTAGAACCGTTCCATTGTGGAAGGGATAGCCGAAGATGATGTTTACCCCGATAACAACAATCTTAACCTGTTCAAGTCATGAGTCAATCGTTACCTAACCTTCCTAGCCTCATACTTTTGTATAAGGGTAAGTATCGTTGGCGAAACAGTTGTTTGAAACTAGATCGCCAGTGAGTAACACGGCAATTCCATTATTAAGTAGATCACGTGGTCATGAAGCAAGTAGCGTGATGACTATACGATTACTGTTCACTCTTCTTGTCTATCCACTATTGCTATACGTTCACTATGTCTACTCTACTACTATACGGACTACGATACTCTTCTGATCATTATACTATTTGGCGATTACTACTTGAACAAGTATTACTAGTGCGGATCTTATTGGAAGGCGTTACTACTAGTAACGGCGTCTACGAAGTCTCGAATATAACGAGCATTTTTAGAAGTGATAACAAGATTTCGCTTGACAAAGCAAAAGTGACAAGCGAAGCCATCTAACATCACAAAAAGAATGGATGTTTCATCCAGAGGCCAACAGAGATTCTTTTCCTAACCAAGAAGTCTCCTACTTTCGCCACAATTGTCTGTGTCCTGTAATGAATACATAATCAAATATTTAAAACTTATGGGATTAGTTTCATCTCTCTACGTTTCCAATGGAATATTGGATGCTTCATTATTTTTACAAATTTTTTGTAGAGTTTCATGAATATTTGTTCTTAGTTTTTTTTTACATTTTTCTTGTAAGGTATGTTAAACCATATAATATTTATTATCCTGTAGTTTTTGTTTTGTTTTTTATGCTGTTTATATGAATGGTGATGAGTAGCCGTGGTTTAATGGCTAACGTCTCAGAATGAGAAGTCGGAGAGTCGATTTCGTTACATTCATTTAGGCGTAAATACCCTGGTAGGAAACCACCTCTCCTCACCAAATTATAGGTTAAATTGTAGGGCAGAATCTTCTCTTTAGCCTTGATTAGAAACAAGTCTACAAGGAAAACTCTGAATTCAAACCGGTCTGGAGACGGTTGGGCTTAGTGAGGCTATCTTGTCCATTATTAAGTAGATCACGTGATCATAAAGGAAATGAATAAATAGGAAGTAGCATGATGACTATAATATCATTGTTCACTCTTCTTTCTATCCACTCAATTGTTATACGTTCAATCGCTCTACTCTACGACTATACGGACTACGATTCTCTTCTGATCATTATACTATTTGGCGATTACTACTTGAACAAGTATTACTAGTTCCGATATTTTTGGAAGGAGTTGCTACTTGTACCGGCGTCTACGAAGTCTCAAATATAACAAACATTCTTGGAAGTGATAACAAGCTTTCGCTTGACATAGCAAAAGGGACAAGCGAAGACGTTCAACATCACAAAACATAGTATGGCTTACAACCACATCACGTTGAAACACCGGTATCTGCATGATCATTGAAATTAAGCAACATCGAACCTGGTCAGTATTTGGATGGGTGACCGTTTATAGGTATTGGAATCTTGGATGCGAAGGCGGTGTAATGGATAAGGGCTTGGAACTTTTAATCGGATAGACAAGCTGCAATTACAGTTGGGTTTGTTGTATTCACTTACACGCAATTAGCCTTGGGAAAAGTATGAATCCACTTCTTCTCCTCCAGCTATGGGTTAACTAGTAAGATTGTTATCAATAAACTATTATTACCACAAAACTTCTTAAAATCTGAAAAATATTTTCAAAAGGTTGATATACCGTCGAAAGTGAATCAATCAATCAATCAATCAATCAATCAATATCCTAATAATATTCAACACTTTCCCTGTCTGTACACGCTTACAACAATATTTTTTGCCCTCCAACTTCAGTAGATATTGTACTTTTTATTTGGTGAACAATAGTAAAAGAATCAAACAAATGTTCACCTAATGCAAGCCTCAACAGTCACTCGTGGAAAAGGTTTGGTTTGATTTGTTTTGGTTTGGTTTGGTTTGTTTTACGGCATATCATCCTCAATGGGTTATTTAATGCCGACAACTTTTTTTTTCCAGGTAATATTTTTGTTATGTCAAAATCTATTTCTGGTAATATTTTTCCCCAATAATCCACAGCTGGAAACATTATTTTATAAAATGCATTGCTGGTAATATTTTTTTTCAAAAACATATTGCTGGTAATAGTTTTTTTCTTCAAAAATTTATTTATGGTAATAATTTCTTTACAAAGTATTTCTGATATCAAAATCTATTTTCACAATTTCATAACGCCCTTTACCTCAGTTTTGTGATCAACTATTTGCCTGTAGCTGGGACCCTAACAGGTGTTACCAACCCGGGACAGGGTGGACCTGGGAACACCAGCAATGAAGAGGTGCTTCCACACTCCTCAAATCTTCCTGATCAGTGGCCTTGCGGTTGGACGTAGTTTATCGTCTTACCCAAGACGCGGATGTAGTTTATCGTCATACCCAGGATGCTCGTGGCAAAGGGGTTACTGAATGGAATATATTATAAAAAAAAGTTAAGAGGCGACTATAGAAAAGTGAGGATTACGAGGCTAAGTGGGGTAGAGAGCAATTGTAACTTGACTTGAACTGATTAAATTTATAGTGTTCGGGTGGTTGTTTAACAAGGTAGCAGTTTTGGTTAAGAAATTGTCAGAGAGAAATGTTCACTTCCTAAATGGAATACAAGGGAGATGTCGATCATATGCCTCCGTGGATATGTAATAATCCTAATTGTAAAGTCATGTTTTGTTGGAACTAAAATATGGAGATCATGTGAATATTTGCCATGGTGATAGTGATATTGGGGAGCGATAGGTTTACAATATTGTGTCTGGAGGAAATGGAGTGTTGTGTGGAAATTAGGGCACCCCCTTCAAGATTGTGTAAACGGTATTGAACTATTCCAAGATGGTAAAGCGAGACTTCGTCAGTTCCCGCCTAGATATGGCAGCAATTATTTAATATGTATAAAAATGATTGTCTGCCTATGTATGTGTGTATGTGACAGAAAGAAAGAGAGAGAGAGACTATGTGTTAAGGGGTCCACACCTTCTTTATACAAGTGGACTCACCCAATGTGTACTTGTACTGCTGCCGTTGAATACCCGGAAGTGAAAGTGATACAGTGAGAGAGTCAGAGAGTGATAACCGCTTTGTAGGAGTCACAGTTGCGAGCACGTAGACTCAGAAGGAAGTCATACTTCGATACTGAATTTCCCAGACTGTATGTATATTATTATTGCAACTAACCGCATTTCTGAATCTACTAACCGTATTACCAATTTTATTATTACGTCAATATATTTATTTGCTATATTTCATTCCTGCGTTTGTCATTCATTTGAGACCGGATTTCATCTCGGAATCCACAACACTATGATATTAAAAAATGCTAATATGATACAGAAGCGATACAATATGTCCCTCACTCTTTATAATGTAGTCAGATAAAACATTCCCTCACACGTAATTTTCTATTGAAACATTTCAAACCCCAGGGGTTCACCTTAGACCTCGCCTCAGGAAGAGTGAAACTGGGATTGAACTTAATATGGATAGAATAAGAAATGCAGTTTGGTCTAATTCGCCTGACTTTCGAACGGAAGATAGCATAAGGCTGTGTTTAAAGTAGGCGACACAAACGTACACCAGACACGAAAGGCACGATAATTATGTCTCTTCTTTGATTTTGTTTATCGATTCTTGCTAGACAGAGACAATCTTGTATATTAAACTTAAAAATCAAATTTTCTAAAACAACTTTTAGGTTATCTTTAGAAATAGCCGATCTTTTTAGTAACAGCTTTTATAAGTTTATCACTCGGTTCTACGCTAGAGGTAGTCTCGTCTAACACTGAAAAATGCCATAAAATCAAAGCGTTAACCAGAAAACTTGACTTATGTTCTTAAATAGCCTGGTCTGATCAAGACTTTCATATGGATATTATGCATGGCACCAAAATCGTTTAGAAATATCTAATGAGCCTACAACCGCTTTTTCAGGTCAATGGTTAAAACTGGCTTTGAGCGAGTGAAGCCTGTCGGACTTGATGAAAACCACGCTTCTTCGAATTACGTAGACTAGCGACACAGAATATCAAACAAGCGTATCAAATAACAAAAACTCATCATTTGAAAACTGTCAGTAGCAGCAACAGATAAAATGGATGTCACATCTAACTGGAAGAGAAAATAATCAAGACGTTGTCATGTCACACAAATTCAAATAAAAGATTCGAAAGAAATCTTTCAGCAATATTGAACAAAAGATACTGTGAAAAAATGATTTATGAGAAAGATTTTAGAATTTGAACCGACCAATATGAAATCGGCTCGCCCAATAAATATCGAATGGTTCCTTGTAAGGAAACTGATAATTTGCCATTACTATTTGCCATTTCGATCAAAGACTAGATGTAAAGGCACGTAATGAATTCATAAAAGAAGATGAGTCATATATATATTTATACTATTGCATATTGAAAGTTTAATAAATATTATAAATTTGTCTATACGTGCCGACAAAAATGACGGCAATTAAAAATTTCTAGTTTTAATAATGAAATGTAATGAAACAAGACTTAAAATGAGGTGTTGGGATTCAATAACGTGGAGATAAATAATTCACATCTAAAACAGAAGCCAAT
>CAHIKZ030005518.1:1040000-1047500 GCA_903632075.3 Acanthosepion pharaonis | reverse complement strand
CCTTATCAGACAATATATGAAAGGAACTTACTTAAAATAAATAGACAAAACTTGTCTATATTATTTAATACAACACGCATTAATGAAAATTGCTGCCTCTATACACACACACACACACACACACACACATATATATATATATATATATATATATATATATATATATATATATATATATATAGCTAAAAAGTTGGGTTAATCAAATATCTAGATGTTAGCAACCGTATATGCTCGCGTTAAATAAGTTAAATATAATATTGGGTGCAACTACAGAAGATAGGGTGTAAGTAGGGGGCATTATAGAAAAAAATTAAAAGCAAGTTAAAAGTTTAAAAGAGAAACGCTGTATGATAATATACGTTAAAATGGTTAAAGGGGGGTAATCAATATAAAACCTAAAATACGGGAAGTGAAAGCAAAATTTAGTTAATATATCTACCCAGCATTAAATTATTTTAAGAGAAATCTCTTTCTATGATTACAACTATATACATAGCTATGTAAAGTATCAGGTTGAGAATTGGTGCGGTCTAGTTTCTCTTGATGAGTGTGAAAGGAGTCTCTCTAAGATTTGGTTAGCAATCCTTTTAGCGTTGGTTTCACGATAAAAACGACTTCAGATCGGAAGGAAAACTCATAACAGCTCAAACCGGTCATTATATTGCATGTGTCTGCCGAGAGGCGTGTACTGGCTGATATTGACTGTGATCGGGAGAGGTTAAACTCCGCGATAATAACATATGAGGACTGTCGTTTGGAGTTTCCGTGGCAAGTCTTTTGCACCGTTACCTTTTTTATCAACAGATCCAAAATGTCTAGATCGTCCGACACAAGCGTTCCCCACTTGAAACAATTCATTGTATTGGTTTTCTGAAAACTTCATCTAATTAGTTCCACATATATCCGGCTACTGCGAAAAACTCTATGAAGCAGCATCAACTTCATCTTGGCACTTGGGATGTACGATCTCTCCAAGACAACAACTCAGCACCAGAAAGAAAAAAAAACAGTTCTGGTCGCATTGGAGCTAAAGAAATACAAAATTGATATAGCTGCACTGAGAAGTAACCATCAGTCGACTACATGAAACGAGAAAGTTTAACAAAACATCTAACAGTGTTCCTGCTGCACTTGGATGCAATAAATTCTCTTGTACTGTTTGTGGTCTTTTGTGCAATTCCCTTACCCGTCATAGTCATGCAGATAATTATTTGGGGTTTTTCGGAACCTCAATCGTCGAACTCGACCGGAGAATCTATCATATATATATGTAAATCTGACGTCAATATTTCTTATATACTATAATAAAAATTTGCATGAACGCATCAGTTTTTTTTTGTTTGTTTATTTTTCCCAATAGATATTCTTTAATAACATTGACATTTTTCTAGTATAATAAAAAATACACAAAATCTCCTGAAGGAAATCAATAGAGGGTCAAATTGACTTCTGTTGTACTTTCTCTTCATTGATTTTTGCTATGTTTTGGTCAGATAAGTCTTAGATTCTATTAAATGAATTTCTCCATTATTGAATAAACAAATATATTTTATTTTTTGGTTTTTATTCTAACTATTCTCATGACGAAAGTCTCTTAATGCTTTTAATTACAGGTAACTAATCAACTAATCAACTAATTTTGAAGAATCACTTCACTTTGCCTAGTCATTAGTCTCCTCGTTTTAAAACGCATTTGATTCATCGAGTCCTTCTGCAACGTAATCTTATAGCAAAACATTAGCGATCACTTGAAATAAATGCAGTCTACATGCGCCTCTGAGTGCGTGTAGGGAGGGGAACCGTTTGTGTTGTGTGTCAGTTTCAGATTTCATTCTTTTCTTTTTAAATAAAATTATTTTATGATGACGCCAGTTCATCCGTGAAACCTACGCAAACATACACACATACATACACCGGCACAGGCACGCACACAGAGACACGCACATATACGCGCACATGCACAGGCACACAAACGAATGCGCACTAACGTATGTGTATAAAAAGACATTAGACAAAATAGTTTTAAGGCGGGGGGATATAATTATAGGAACAATTTCTCGCTATCAAGTATAAAGCGTGTGTAATTTTTCATGCAATAAAATAAATATATATATATATATATATATATATATATATATATATATATATGTGTGTGTGTGTGTGTGTGAAAAGTGTATATAAATATAAATAAATATATATATGTATAATTATTTATATATTATATGCGCGGTACTTTGTCTGACGATCGCTAAAGCGTGAAACCCAGGGTCACAAACTCACATCTATCCAACCAAATATATATATATATATATATATATATATATATATATATATATATATATATATCTTAAGCTGTCACACATGAAATCCTTCCTGGCTATGAGGATAAGGATAAACTACTGGGGAGACGATAAACTAGGTCCAGCAGCAAGGTCTCTTATCAGAAGGTTTTTAGGCGCGTGGAACCACCACTTAATTGTTGGTTTTCCCAGGTCCACCCTGACCCAGGGTTGTAGCAACTGTTAGGGTCCCAGCTATGGGCAAATAGTTAACACCCCAACTTGTGTAAAAATAGCTTTTAATACCAGAAATACTTTGTAATAAAAAAAAATTATTACCGGCAATAATTTTTGAAGGAAAAATTATTATCAGCAATACTTTAAAAAAATACCAGCAATACAAACAGCTATACATTCTTTGAAAAAATAGTACCAGCTATAGATTTCTTTAAGGAAAAATATTCCATGAAAATAGATTTTTGAAGAAAAACATATTACCAACAATAAAAATTTTGTTGGCATTAACTTACTCATTGAGATTGATATGTTGTAAAACAAACCAAACCAAACCAAACACACATGAAATGACACAGGTTATAGGAAATTAATAAGACGCTTCTGAAATGTTAAGTAACTAATTTATTTAGTTGAAGTAGGCTACATATTGATGAATGACAGTTGTCCAACTTGCCTCTAAATTCATGATACCATCTTTAAAAAAAATCACCCCCCACCGCTGATGTGATAAATAGTTCAAATCTTTCGGTTACCTATTCTTTATTGGAGAATGTTTTATTGCGTGTGAAAACTTCAAAATCTCTATCTATAAAAGGCAGGATGTGTGTGTGTGCAACGAATGCACGGCCGCAATTTTCGACGGATTTGCACCAAAATTTACATGCACATGCTCCAAGTTAGCGGGAGGGGCCAAGACCGACGTTGCATTTCCCAACTCCCATCGATAGTGGAAATAATCGATTTTTGATACTTCTACGGCACTTCTCATGTAGTTTGCGGCCATTTTGTACTGGCCAGAGTGAGAGCCAAAAGCTGGCTGCCACGAATAGGCAGGAAGATTCTATTGGCTAGCGTGAGAGCCAACAGCTGACTGACACGAATGTTAACTAGCATGCTAGCATGCAAAACAAAATCGATAGCTGTATTCGTCACAAGTGGGAGAAATTTAAATCTGCATGGCACTTTACTCCAATTAGCTCATTCGCTTGCTTAAACTCAACGTTGATTCTGATTCTGCAGAACTGGGTTGGGTGTGAAAAAGTATTTGTTTTTAAAATTCTTTTTTCATTCGGTTTTTCCAGTTACGAGTCCTTTTTTAAAGCTGATAGCTTTATGTTCATTTTGTTTAGTTCTTTTTTCGTAACAGATTTAATGTTTAGTATAGAGCTTAGAAAAAATTCGCAGTGTGAGCAAGAAGTAAGGCATGTAGCAACATCAGCACGGAAAAGGGCACTCCTTTAAAGGCAAGGAAGGGCAAAAATATTTTAAGTCAAGTGATAGCGATTGCTGTATGAGTCGTACGCTTTTTGAATCAAGCACGGGCAACGCCGGGACATGCTGCTAGTGCTTAAATAATTGATAATCAGTATGAGAGATATCAGTTGAATATGAGGATGAGACAAAATTCCATAATTCGGGATATGCATATTTTGGACAATAGATTAAGAAGCGTGCGTTGTCATGCAGCGAAATTGAGCCATCCCTATTCACACGTCTTGAATTTTTCTTTTACAATTTTTCTTGCATACACTCAGTTTCCCCACAATACGTGTTTTCTTTTATTGTCTTCCCTTCAGGCAAGAATGAATAATAAATAACCCCTTTGAAAGACCACCATACACTAACCATTAACTTTTTAGTGTGCAGCGGATGTTATGGGTATTGTTTTGGTGATTCACTTTTATCTAACCACTGACCTATTACCTTACTCGGATTCCCCTACATTAAATTTGGACTTGTGCCACATCCTACCTCGGGGTGGGGGTTAAATATAGCAATATACTGTATAAGTAGTTTGATTTGGTTTGGTTTGATTTACGGCATATCAACCTCAATGGGTTATTTAATGCCGACAAAATTTTTATTCCTGATAGGCGCAATCGTCAGGCGGCCTGACGATTGCGCCTAGCATGGAACAGTTTGTCGCCTTTGAGTGTTGACTTCAATGTTCACTTTTTACATACGCTCTATCACTGATATTGAGCACTTTATCACATATATATAGCACACGTTAAAACTATATTTCTTCACACACACACACACATATATATATATATATATATATATATATATATATATATATATATAGAGAGAGAGAGAGAGAGATTGAAAAATATAGTTTTGATATATTCTATATTTATGGGTTAAAGAGTTCGATATCATGGATAGAGATTATGTAAACATAAAAATGGATATTCAGTTCAACAACAAGCGGCGATAGTCAGTTCCATGCTTAAACGTAGTTTTCAGGCCATCCTTTCGGTAGGCAACTCCTGGGAGTATTACATGGAATTTTTAAATGATGCTATTATTATAATAATTGTTTTATATGCTTTTATCCATTTTTTTTTCGATATATATATTTTTTTTACTGTATAATTTAAATAGTCTTAGAAAGATTTATCATTTATTCAGATTATATGAACTAAAATATCTTCTTTTTATCTCAATCATAGATATCGGCTGTTCTATTCCTGAAACCATTTCTTCGAAGTATTCCATATATTTTCGACGTCCCAAGTAATAATGGTAAACCTATATCAAAGCCTTCTTCCTGTTGTTATATGTTAGACTCTAGTTTGAGGAATGTTTTTGTACAAAAAATTCCAACATTTCCATTAGATTATCTGTTGGAATGTTAATACATTCTCCAAGGAATGGGTCGAATTCTAATCGGTTTTGAACCTCTATCATTAGTGAACAGACTCAGCAAATCCAAACGTAGTATAAAGTTTAACGATTTTAAAATTCTTTTGTTTTCACATATTGATGCACTGTCAGACATCCCCATAAATACTTCAAGATTGACAGCATTACATCAATATTGAAAATAATAGACAATATTTTGTAATATGTATGTCTTCATTGTTAATAATTATATGTTGCTTTGCAAAATCCAATAATTTATTTCTAATATTTTCTTTAATAGTTGAATAAAAATCGTTATTATCGAACTCTAGAAAAGCGTAATATTTTTCTTATTTTGAATATTATTAAACGAATTTATTTTTTTATTCTTGATAAATTGTATTGCTCTATGTTTAAATTTCATCTTAACGGTTGAAGGCATATATTTCCAATTTCCTCAATTAGATTTGACTGGATTTGATAATATGCTTGAATGATTATTGCGAAAATATTCTTTATGATCTTACAATTGTACGAATGGATCAAAATGTTTAATTCTACTTTATCGTTTAACTTCTTTGTCGTTTAAGTTCTTTATTCTTAGATTCTTTATTCATATTAATAATATCATTATTTGCTTCTTATAAACATTTTTATTTCCATATTCTATAATTTATGATTCGTGTTTATAGATATTTCATAGTTATTACTTAATTTGATTTAATTGTTTAATTTTCATTTGGAAGGTATTATATCTCTTCTTTTTTAAATTCTAAAAAGTTTATTGCATTCATTAGGTCATTTTCAAACTTGTCATAATAAATTAAGTTTTTCTTGTCGAGATGTACATAATATGGTTTCAAAATCAAAGTTTTTTTCGGTAGAATTATTATTGCCTTCACTACCTGCCACATAAAAACTTTAATTTTTAAATGTCTTCGACAAATTAGAATTATTTATAATATCAAAATAATCTAATCTGAAATATAATTATTAATAATAAAAAATGATAATCTTTAAAAATAAAAGCTTAATAAACAAAATGCAAAGATTATTATTATTATCATTATTATCATTATTATTATTATTATTATTATTATTTTTATTTGATTTCTGGCGTTTACACATTTCTTTCCGGGTCCCGCCCACGGACCTAAGGTTAGAAATGGCAGCATGACACTTTCCACTGACAAAAAAAAAGAAAAAAAAAAAAATTACATAGATAAAGCCCTTCGTAAAGTGTGGGCTGTACTTGTCAGAACAATTTTTTGTATCTCCTTGAGGCATGGACTTCCAGGAATCCCTTCAATTAGTCTACTGCAATCTTTTCCAACTAGTCCTAGGGCTCCAACTACAACAGGGATTGTTGATGTTCCCATATGCCACATTTTCGAGATTTCTATTTCAAGGTCCTTGTATTTTGACAGCTTTTTGAATATCTTCAAAGATACATTGCAGTCAGCAGGGACTGCCATATCAATAAGGAGGCACCGTTTTTGCTTGTGGTCTTTAATAACAATATCTGGGCAGTTGGCTTTGATTGTTCTGACAGTGAGTATTGTGTAGTCCCATAGAATTGTAACAGGTCCTATCTCCGTAAACGGATCTGGGTGGTGTTCATACCAGTTTGTTTCAGTTTCCTTCCCGTAGAAGTTGCAGATTTTCCAGTGCAGATATTGGCCCACTCTGTCATGTCGGGTTTTATATTCAGTGTGTGCCAACATCGTGCAACCTGATACAAGATTATTATTATTATTATTATTATTATTATTATTATTAATATATTTTAATAGTAGTTTTTACCATTTCCTTATGCGGAAACATTCGGCATTAATTTACCGAGCAGCCAGTGCTATCAAATTTACGGTTTTTTTTCATTCCCTGGCCTTCGGCCTGAGATCTAGGGGTCTGTTCTACTAATTTCTAATCGTAAAAGTAATATTAGACATTTCTCTTGTCAGAATATTCGGCATTCATTGTGCTAGGAGCCAGTGCAACCAGAGTTACGCTTTTCTTCACTTCTTGGACTTCGGGTTTAGATCAAAGTGCAGCATCAGTTCTGCTAATTTCTAATGGTCAAAGTAATATAAGGCATTTTGTTTATAAGGGGACATTTTGAATTCATTAAACGAGCAGCCAATGCTATGTGTTTTATGCTTTTCTTCATTCTCTGGCATTCTCGTTGCCTTAGTGAAAAAAAAATCCGACATACTTTGACTGAGCTCAATTCATCGCTCGAAATTTACAAAATCTTTCCATTAAAGAATTTTTCAGTAAAATTTGTTTCTCAGGATCATTCTTTCCATTGCGATTCAAGTAGCGTAGAACGTCAACATCTTGATTATTTCATTATCTT